>CAKNEV010000338.1:0-30729 GCA_930272055.1 Rhizopogon roseolus | reverse complement strand
ATCTTTTCTCGTTACGTCCTGCTTCATCACCCTTCGCAGAACTTGAAGCTGTTCCGATGATATCAAATGGTCCTTCGCGAGCGTTGCGACGTTTGAACCCAGAACGAGTCACGGATAACCCAGGTTTCAAGATCTTTATCTGTTGGATGTCAGCGCCAAATGTGTCGAATTTTTTGTCGCGCAAATAGTAGTGTCGGATGGTGAAGAATACTTGTACAACAGCGCCTGTGAGAGCCTCGTTGACATCTGCTGGTTCAACCAGAGATTCGCCGCGGTAGAGTCTGAGAGGTGAAGCTTCGTAATCTAATTTCATCAAATTGAACTCGTCTCTGAGTTTCATCGAAATCGGCCAGTTTTCCGTTTCTTTGTCTATAACAGGGATGCTGCCTGCGCATTCGTGAGCGTTGGTATTCGAGTCTGTTAATATTTCTACTTTACTTTTCTGGCTTCCCTCAGGATTTTCAAGGTCAGAAAGGTAAACGGCATGTTTGGGAATGGATTGTTTCTGGACAATGGAGTGAGCAGCTTCGATGGCCGCTGCTGCGCTCTGCATTTCGTTCTTTTTTTTTTTTTGGTACTACATCACATGCTAAAAAAAACGTAGGGTGGGAAAGTGGGAGTGTGGGAACGGGAGTGTGTGAAAGTGAATTATGAGTTGCCAGAATACCTTGCAAGCAAGGTAATCTCTATAATATAAGAGCCCAAGCTCTGTTCCCGCGGAACCAAAAGGCGTGACTAGGTTCAATTTCGAATTCGTTTGCTGTCCTTTTTGATTTTCCTATCATATACATATATGACATAAACACGAAATTTCTCATTTCGACCTCTTCTGCTCGATATCCGTGTCACCCACGTTCAAGTTCAAGTCATCCATAGCGATCGGCTCGTCTGCGTCAGCAAATCCTGCAAGTTGCCGATCCACCTCGCGGCTCAAATCGTGCGTTTCGTAAGTACGCGTTTTCAGGCCACGAAGGTTCAGGACCAGGCGCTGACCAACCACTGAAAGTAACGGAGTGGCGAACCTATATACATTCATGAGACGGATCGAGTGTGATGAGGTCGATGGCGGACAAAACGCACCCTTTACCGATGAAAAATTTTGGGCTCTGTATTGGTCTATGTTAGTCAAGAGAAATGCGCGTCATGAATAAGTAAGACTGACGCCCCGAAATGCAGTCCTGAACCATTTAACACGATGAATTGACGGGACAGACGAAGAGATTGAGCGAGTCTCACCAGGCAGCAATCGTCACTCCGTTACTGAACATGCTAACCTGATTCTCGTTCTCAGTAATGCACTGTGATGTACATGCTTCCTAGACTCACGGTAAAAAATATTATTGCTATAGGACGATAGTTAGCCATAGATGAAGCTATCCAGCGTGAGGAGATACTCACCATCTCGAACGAGCACATCAAGAAGACCAGAGGGGTAGAGATACTGGAATTCCCTAGAGTATTTCCAGAGACTTCGCATTGTTAAGGAAAAGAGTAGTGTGTCGATAACGAAACTTGATAGCCTTCAGCAGGCGGGATGAACGCGAGAGAGAAGATTCTGACCTTGCTAAATAAGATAGCCACTGGCGTTTATTTGTGTGCCGACCATGAGATAAGTTCGTTAAAACATCGGGTGTATGAACACAAACTAACCCTATAATCTGTGGAGCGGTGTCTATTACACACCGAAGAGGAACAGTGATGATCACATACTTGGTATACTCCCCGAACAGACCTGGGCGAACTCGAGGTAACGAAAATGAACTAAGCGAGGTAAAACCATGTCAGGAAATGACAAAAACGAAAACGACCACGAGGCTAACCTTTGTGTGCTCTAACAACACCCCACATTGCTCCAAACATCTGAATAATGAAGTAGATCACGTAACTCCAAATGAGGAGTCTTGTTGTGCGCCTATTAGTCCCCCAGATGGCCCAAGCGCGCAGGATCACGAGTACTGCGTAAAAGCCCTTAGCACGAGCCACATTGTCAATTGATTGCACGCACTATGAATCGTCTCCGAAGACGTGAGCATAAAGGCAGCAGTGATAAGTACGAATTTTCCGCAGAACTGATTCATCCAAATTCGTTAGCCAATGAATATCAACTCGTGAAACTGCACATACATCTGTAGAATTATTGGTGAGGACGCCGGTCTCTTCCAGCTGAATGAAAGTTTGTCCCAAGAGGTTTCCATAGCGGTTGATAAGGAACATGATCTTCACCCATGTCCAAGGAGCATTCCAGATGTACAAGATCTATAATGAAGGGTATATCTTCAGCAGTATGCATCATGATGTCAGACGACAAACGCACTTCATCATTGAGAGTCAGAAAATAGTCGAAGACTAGCACAGTGTAGCCAGCTGCAGAACATGATCTGAAGGGAGATGTGAGAAGATAAGAATATCGCACGACAAATAAACCTACTTTCGCACCCAGAGGTCCTCAGCGAATTGAACCGGTGGGATAAGCATGGATGAATGAACGCTGAACACCCAGCAAGAAAGAACGATTTATAAAAAAAAATCAAAAGATACTACAGACCAGTGGTGGGAGCTGGAGCTATTGGACTAGGACATAGATTAAATTAAATTTTATTGATGAAAAAGTAGACTGTCATGTTTTAATGACATGGGACCAACGTAATAGATACAGGAAGAGAAGCGAGATCCCGAGTGAAAACGGTGGCAGAAGGCGGGCGCTATGAGCAATACTTTGTCAGGAATGCATGTATTGGGGAGGTCGCCCAGGCTGTCGAACGCATCGCATCCTGTGGCTCAGACGTCATGTTAGTATATGGACAAATTATTTACTGCATGGGTAGGCGGGATTTACATACATGCCTACCGCATAGCATGCACCTAACCTTGTCGCGTGCAGGGAATATGAACCATCTGTCACAGAGCCTAACCATGAATTCACGTAGTGTGTGTCAATCGGTCTATAATGTTGGACCAATGCGCTTGGCAATTGCCAGCAGGTATTAGATGTTTTTGGCAGGTACAAGTACACCACAGGGTTCGACCCTCGCATAAGAGACTTTGTTTGATAAGCTTAGCTAATTTGTTGTTTTATGTCGCCATGTAGGTTCGACTCTCCACCTAAGAGTTTTTTTTTGATAAGCTCTAGGTCTAGCACTTTCATTTGACTGTGCTCTTCTCGCCAGTGCTTCACATTTCGACATCACCATCAAGCTCTGGGCCTTCGAACCCTGCCAGCTTCTCGCCTCATTTGACGTTCATGAACTCCGCATTCTCATTCTCTCACCCAACTCACAACAACTTGCGTACACGACATATCATCAATTCAAGATCCATGATACGACATTCCACCCGACATCCTTACTAGAAAATGGCCTGTAAAGCAACATGCAGTGTGTTTTTAACCGCGTACATCCACCTCTCCCAGTGTCAGGGTCTCCTGCTCCCCGACCACTAGTCTTCTCACCCAGAGCGGCCCACTTTTGTTCGCCAACTGCGCAAATTCCTTCCCTCATATTTTGGCAGGGATCAAATTACTCCAGTCCAGAACGATGACCCTCGTGATTCCTTAGACGTATGTTTCTTTATCTTGCTTCCTCCCCCGTTCAACTTCATAACGAAAATTGCCCTATAGCTCCTGCGACCCATTGACTCTGCGCAGGCTACAACAACTCAGCTGTGGTTAGTAATGAATCCTGAGTGCACCTTCTAAGCACTAGTTCCGTTCACATTTCTTCAGTTGAGACCCACAGCAACATAGTCAATCTCCCTACCCTCTTCTGCCACCATCAAAACACGCATCATGGCCTGCTATCGAACTGGTGGCCCATTCGCCGCGAGCCTGGACCATTGTCATCCGCCGAAGAAGCTGATGAATATGAAATGGGTTGAATGGCGATGACAGGCCAGATGAGGGCGACGAGGACGAAGAGGTGGCCAGTGGGATGCCTTTTTGTTGGAGGATGACTGGGACATACATTCTGATTAATCACAGCTGTTTCTACCTAGTGCTACATGCATTCAATTCATTGGCTTTCGCTACATCAGGCCGTGGCTCGGGCCAAGCCAGGCCAGGGCCAAGCCGTGGTTGATGGCCTCAGCCTTTGGCCCGGCTCACGATTTTCGAAAGCCTAAGCCGCCTTAAGCCAGGCCGGGAACATCACTACTTGCTAGTATTTACTCGTCAGATCCAGGCCTTATCGCTCAACGTCTATTGATCCCTCTTCACTCATCTTCCAACTCTGATCGATCTCTTTCCCCTTCGAACTCGCATCGCACACCGATTTCCGTACCGAACGCGGACTTCGCATTACAGTACTGTCAACAAAGTACATGTCCGTTTCCCATTTGCTTCCTGAGACGCTATCCTTTTTGCGTGAACATAATCGACCGATTCTTGTCTGCCCGAGTCTCTCGCGCAAAGTTATAGCTTGTTGGTATTACGTGTCCCTTCGTTGCCTCCAAGAGATTAATATTGTCGCACCTTCCGTTTTCCGCACTTCCTTGAAGTTCACTGCGCGGATTCCTCGTACACGAATCTGAGATTCTGCTTGCGGAGAGTTACATCCGGAAAACTGTAGAATGGAACTTGAGCTTTCCCAACCCAATGCGCTTTCCAGTAAAACGGATGATTACGATCTGAAATCGAGGACCTTGGGGGGATGTATCTACTAGAAGTGGGTATATTGGAGTGACGTTTACTGGCCACGCCACCTTCATTAGTCGCTGCTGCGGCCATCTGTTTGTCGCGCCTCATTTTGGGTAACGATAAATGGGTACGTGACACGTACAGCCTCATCTGGTTCATGTCGATAATATTAACTGATTCCAGTCCGCCAATCTTGCCCTTTACTCGTCGTATACGGTAAGTTCCCTAATTCCTAGTGCCAACCAGATGTTGAGCTACATTCTCAAACCCATCCGCCATGAACCAAAAGATATGGCACACAGTGTCTATGCAGAGCACCAAATAATGTGATCATTGTGGCTGCGAAAATTTCCGGCTATACCCCACTTCCAGTTGAGATGTGTACGCGC
The DNA here is from genome assembly GCA_930272055.1 of Rhizopogon roseolus. Classification (NCBI taxonomy): domain Eukaryota; kingdom Fungi; phylum Basidiomycota; class Agaricomycetes; order Boletales; family Rhizopogonaceae; genus Rhizopogon; species Rhizopogon roseolus. The sequence continues at coordinate 25,710 of CAKNEV010000338.1, read as the reverse complement.
TCCTGGAAAGCAATCGAAGTCATGGCAGTTCCTTCGTCAGATTTAGCGACGAGGTTGGCATGATATTCTCGAACTCCAAGGATGAGGCGTGGTCCCAATATAAACGTCTGCACGACTCGGGTAAATTGAATAACGCCAACAAAGACCCCTTTTACCGCGGAAGTCGAGTACTATTGAAATGAGAGAGGATTAGTCACATGCAGATATCAATCGTAGGTTGGCATACTAAGAGCTGCGGAGAGAAATCGCTAAGCTGAAGGGAAGAAACAGCAACAAAACTAGTGGGAAGTTTTAGCGGAAAAGGTAATGACATTCAAATCATGAGCAAACCTTGCGAAGTAAAACACATGACTCTTTACTAATACTGTGAAACAGTCCCGGACGGTCCATCCGGATGATGATCCTCGCAATTCACGGAAGTGTTTTACAGCAATCCAGATTGCAAGACACAGTGCGAGGGTCTCCCATGCAGTGGTCAATATCCAGGTCATCTCAGACAGAAGTGAGATATCTCCTTGGTCTTCATAACCGCACATATAAGTGCCGTAGATGACATATTCCTCTGGTATTGATATCATAAGACTAATGCGATGAAGTTTTGATAATTAAAGCTCACCTCCCGAGATATTCCCAATGCTTTTTGCGGTGAATACTACGGATATAATCCGCATAGCCAGGAAAATTACGACGAGAGAGATCAACATCTGTCTAGATCGCTGAGACATAGCATATATCCGAGTAATTATGATGACTTGAATGATATATCAAGCCAGTATCATACTGCAGTTGAGTAGCTCACCACCCAACATGGAATTTACGATAACAGAAACCCAATCTTGCACGAAGTAGAGGATAACGCCTGAAAATACAGTTAGCTAGAAGCCTCTGATAACTCAATGTTTTGAGCGCACAACTAGTACTGTGTTGAACCAACATTCTGGTCAATATTCTTGCCTTGAGTCACTCACCCCTACGTGGAGCACAGTCAGGTCAAATAAAAACCACGACGGTAGCAACGAAAATTATTCTTACTGCATCTGTCCACGAGACCTGGAGATCTGCTGCATGTCACTGGTCAGAAGAAACAACACCGGTGTTTATCAGGAAACATACGCAGCATGGTGACACTGCCAATTGTGAGATAGTTTATCAGTATGGGTGCTCTGGACTTGAACTTCTTAGCCGTGCAAACATACATTGTGAATGGTATTCCCATGTATCGCACCTAGCATATTTCGAGGTCAGCACACCAGCCTTGAGCTTATATAACCACAAGTCACGCACACTGAGGTATAGGAAAGTCATGAGGGACCAGCGTTGCCTCTGTTCGGCGCCCCGAATTAGATGTCCTAGTATTTAGAGGTCATTTTGATACGCGACTCTGCTCACCCAGACCAGTTCAAACTACGGAATCACTTTTAGTGAGACGACTGTTCTGGTAACCACATTAACCTACCTCTTGTCCAAATGTTAGTACTAGAGAAGTATGGACTCCGTCAATGATTTCCTCGATGAACATTGGTATCGTGCGCACCCCAATCGTATACCACTGCAGTTAAGCATGCAACTGCAAAACTCATCAGAGATTGATGAAGAGCTTCCAAGTCTTTTCCACGAACCTTGAAAATAGTTCCATTGACGAACATAACTGACTAGCGGCCACAAACTTGGATCGTTTAAGACTATGGTCATGTTCAAGGAATTGATGTTAGTGAGTAGCAAATTTTGTCGGCGTAGAATGTCCGAGTTGGCGTTCGTGCTAGTACTTAACCCAACGGTAGCCCCGGAAGAGTCATCAAACATGATATAACGTAAGAAATGAATACACACACAAAATCCATGATCCGAAGTAACGCAATCCTCGATTAACTGATTGATGTAGTAGGCCCATCTGCAAAACACCCCAGTTCTCGTTACTAGTTGATGCATTACGGCTCAGTGATGCAGCTTGCCGATTGGTGGAGATCCTGGTGGCAATTCCAAAAAAGCTCAAGTCCGTAACCAATCCCTGAACTATCCCAAACCGAGCGCTCAATGAGCGGCTAAACTTGTAGATTAGTAGTATCACTGAATCCATCGCTTGGACCAGCGGCTTGTTGGTCCACTATCCCCTTCAAGAGATAGGGTCGAGGAAAATCACATTGTCACGCGTTTCATCTTTGCCGTGTTCTATGCTTTCGGACCTCCATGACGGAAAGGGTATGACAAATGAACTAAGGGTGCATTTAAAACGAAGCTCTCAAGCTGCTTGACCTCGTCGAAATTGGGTACATCAATCTGGCTCTAACCTCGGGAGTATATCCGATGCAAAGGACGTCATCCCCGTAGGATCTTCCACATGAAGGGTGTCGAAACAAGGGAAGCGCATGAAGTCGTGATGATGGCTCCCGTGCAGGTTGACAACCCAACGTGATTGGCGCGTCGAGACTTCGACTGCGGGCGTTGCTGGGCTTCAGGCGGGAATACGGAATCTGAGACATTAGCGTGAGAAGGCAGAGGTGATCAATAAGGGACGATTGTCCAGAAGTGGCGCAAGAAAAGGAGTCGCAGAAGTCCGAGATGTCACTGCATCTGTGCAAGCACTGGGGAGTCCATGTATATCATCTGGGGTGGCCGAGAAAGAAATGGAAGAAGACGGAAGCTAAGACGTAAACCGTCTCCCGGCTCTTCATCCTGCAATATACAAGTAATGCAATCGCCCCGACCTTAATGCACCTACAGATGATGTATCCGAGTCTCATCTTGCAAGAGGAGACCGCATATGCCATATGGTATTTCTATTGGTACACCTTTAAAATTCTCATGAGCAATGACATGTACCAACCTGTCAATCCCCACACTTCTAAGCGTCCCTCCCTCCCACCACCGAGTTCGGATTGTCCCGATGGATCGTTCAGCCACTCAGTGTGCTCCACGATGTCAGAGACATCAACAGCCCAGTACGGGTTGGTGGTGCGGAACATATCAGGCCTGAGGCGCGCGGAGGCCGTAAACGCAGAAAGAGGAAGATGAAAGACTGTCGCTACTTCGGGCTCAGATATTGTTAGTGAGGAGAGGGAGAGGGAGGGTAATGGGTCATCCAAGGATCTGGTATCCATTCCATGACTGGTGCTTCTGGATGGGTATACGAAGCCCTGTTCCCTGGATAAAATAGCACTCATACCGGGGGGTGGGAGTAAAACGTACAACAAAGGGCCATACTCTCATACCCTTGAGACTTTGCTCAGCCGGGCCAAATTTACCGAGAATGTTGATTTGCTCATGGTGGAGACCTACTTCTTCTTGAGTTTCTCTGAGGGCGGCATCGAGGAAGGTTGTGTCTGCCTACAAAATGCATGCAGGAATTGGTTAGGGAGTGCAAAATAGTAGATAGTAGGTGTTTACCTTGTCAACCCTTCCCCCAGGGAAGCTGGCGGTCATTAAGTATTATAGCTCGACAACTCAGCTCGGGGTGTTCAATCATACTTACCTAACTTCACCTGCATGCGACCTCAGTTTACCACCTCGGAGCTCCAGAAGCACGCCTGGCACACCATCCACGTTACACAGCGGAACAAGGACCGCCGCATTGACTTCGCCTGGGACCAAGCTTGTCTCGAACGTTGTTGCAGCGTGCGCAACGAGAGCACTCTGGAGTGTGCAGAGGGAACTAAGAGTCAAGGGAGATGTGAGGGAGATTATAGACGCAGAGGGGTGGACACGGATGGTAGATGCATGGGCTGCTGTTGTCATGAGCGTCCTGGACAACATGTCTCCATGTTCTTCTACAGACGGAGAATTAAAAAAGATGATTACCACGATGAGGTGAGCGTTCGCTTTTTTCCACTTCAGAGTCACGCATTGACAGCCAAACTTGTCGAATTCAAAAAAGTATGAAATCGTGGTCCGACAACACACAATTCATTCAACTCAGAAACATGCGAAGGTGTGCATACTAACAATGATTCTCGCGACTCTAAGCGCATGTACTCACACCGGATCTGCGTATAAGTATACATACTACGATATAGTGTCATCACTATCCTCTGAGTTCCCTTTATGAGAAGGAACCACAATCTTCCTTCTTCTACAGGTCTGGCTAGAGTAGAGTATCAAGCTCTATGGTCATCGTTTCGGTGAGGGGTTTAAGACCTTTGCACTATCTCGTCCTTGTTGCTCGACATGCGATGTAATCATGCAAGCTAACACTTTGAATCTTGTTCCATAGCGTTCCAGAATACGTCAACTTAGAGGACAGCCAACAGTAGTTCCTACAGTAGCAAGTCCATCTGATGATGGGCAGCGCTTAGCATTATGGCGGAAGGTAACCTCGTCGCGGTGCACACTTCCGGGACTCTTCCATGTGCTATCCAGCATCACACTACGTACATCCTCGACACCGAGTCAAGAACATTCTGGCTCACTATATGCGTCCCTCATTTACACCCAACCCTGCATCTACTCGGGTTGGACAGCAATCTTTCTGCGAATCAAGCGTCGAGCGCGGATAAGAAATGGGACGGCAAGCAGCTTGACTATCAAATGAAGGGTTCATCCGACTGAAGACAGGTCATGATGAGTACTATCTCCAACGGGCGAAACTATTATCAGTCTACAGTAAAGCCTATCGCAAGCAGATTCAGACATTAAACCTTATTTGGCTACCTGGTACTGTTCATGAATGTTCGTGTCAACTATCGTAACAACCTCTTTCGTTCGTCAATCTTAGCCTGCTCTGCCACTGCTCAAGTTTAGACCGCAAGCCCCTGCTCCAACATTCAACGGTTCGATGTATTTTCTGGAAGGCTCGGATTGAAAATCGCCATGACTGAGGCCCGTGACATCGCACAAGACATTTGCAATTGCATGCGGTAGCGAGTCCTAGCATAGGGGAAGAGCTATCGAAGGCTGGTCACTGCATGCCAGTGAGACAAAGAAGCTCAGCGGCCAGCATCTATCTCAAACATAATAATTGAATCCAGATGCTCATAGTAATGTACATTTACAAACAAACACACAATATATATGACGAAACTATCACGACAAACGATACTCCAAAGTGTCAATCAATGAAAATATTCCCCGGGCTACACACCACTACCAGTTGAAACGTGTACGCGCTCCTGGAAATTCATTGAAGTCATGGCAGTTCCTCCGTCGGAGTCAGCAATGAGATTAGCATGATATTCTCGAAGTCCAAGGATGAGGTGTGGTCCCATTATAAACATCTGAACGACACGAGAAAATTGAATAATGCCAAAATAGGCCCCCACTGCCACGGAATTTGAGTCCTGTTGAAATGAGAACCGGTCAGATGCAGATATCATTGATAATAAGTAGGTGGCATACACTGAGGTATGGAGAGAAACTGCTGAGCGCAAGGGTAGAAACAGCAAGGAAACTAGTGTGGACTTGAGCGAGAAAGATAACAACATTAAAATCACGAGCAAACCTTGCGAAGTAAAACACGTGGCTTTTTACTAATATCGTGAAACAATCCTCAGCGGCCCATCGTTTTGAGGATCCTTGCAATTCGCGAAAGTGTTTTACAGCAATCCACATTGCAAGACACAGTGCGAGGGTCTCCCAGATAATGGCCAAAATCCAGCTCAACTCGGTCAGGAATAAGGAATCTCCCCGAAATTCATAACCGCACAAATGAGCACCGGAAATGACATACTCCTCTGATATTCAAATGTCATATCATAAGCATGACGCACTCAAGTTGTGAGCGTATAATTAACACTCACCCCCTGAGGTGTTCATATTGGTCACCATTACGGTAATTGCTAATGTAATATGGACAGGCAGGAAGGTTGAAATGAGAAAAATCAACATCCTTCTGGATTGTTGATACATGGCATGTAACCGAGCAACCATGATGACTTGAATTATGTCAAGGCAATACTGCTGTAATACTGCAGTTGAGTTAACTCACCAGCCAGCATCACATTTATGATGACATCGGTCCATTCGTGTATGCCGTAAATAATAGTGCCTGAAAATATAAGTTGGTGATGAGCCTCGAACCGAGATAACTCAATATTTCAAACGCACAACTAGTACTATGTTGAACCAACACGCCGGTCAACAGCAATCACACTCACCTCTGCGTAACAGCACAATCAGTTAAATGGGAATTACCGTCGTGGTACGTAAAATACTCGTACTCACTGCATCTGTCAAAGAGACGCCGAACGGGATAGCAGCTGCATGTCGCTGGTCAGAAATGACTCGATGTACATGATTTATATGAGAAAACATACGCAGCATAATGACGCTGTCAATCGTGAGATGGCTTATCAGCATATTTTCAACTTGAACGTCATAGCCCTGCAAACATACATGGTGTATGGTATTCCGATGTATCGTACCTAGCATATCTTGAAGTCAGCATACCTTGAACTTATACAATCACAAGTTACGCACACTAAGGTATAGGAACGTCATGAGAGACCAGCGCTGCCTCTGCCCCGAATTAGATGCATTAGTATGCCATAGCTGTCCTTTTGCTGCTACTTTGCTCACCCAGACGAGCTCAATCTATAGAACCGCCGTTTTAGTGAGATGAGTGCTCCAGTGATTATATCAACCTACGTACTTCTTGTCCAAATGACAGTGCTGGATAATAGCATAGGGACTCCGTCAATAATTCTCTTGATAAGCGTTAGGATCGTGCGCACCCCAATCGTATACCACTGCAATTACGCATGCAACTGCAAAAACATATTCAAGGATTGAATGAGACAGTTTTCTCTTCACGAACCTTGGAGATAGCTGATTGCACCAAAATAGCTAATGACCGGCCACCAACTTGGGTCATTTGAGACTACGGTCATATGGAAGGAATCGATGTCAGTGGGTGGTGGACTTGGTCGACGGTGTTTGTGCTGGACATTTATACCGTTATGTACTGATGTCGAGGACAAGCACAATGTAGACGGCAATCACATCACGAAATTTTGTGTGAGCTAAGGAGTTGATCATATAGATCATCAAGTGATCCATCTCTGATTGATGAATCCCTGGATTTCAATGATACGGATTACGGCGAGATGAGAAGGAAGCTAAATCAACATCTTCTGGGTAACGTAAAAGCAATGCAATCGTCCGCGGGCTTAGTGCAGTTACAAATGATGCATCCAAGTCCTATGTGCTCAGCCTGCGGGAGGACATCATGCCTTATGAGAATCTTCTTGTAATAGGCCTTCAAGGTCGTCGATGACATGTACCAACCTGTCAACTCGAAATCTTCTAAGCGTCCCCCCCTCCCGCCACCGATCAATCAACCACGCGTTCCCCGATGGAACACTTCTTGCTCTACCATGTTAGAGACATCAACAGCCCAACACGAACTAGTAGTAGCGCAGAAGATACCAGGCCTACTGAGAGGGCCCGTCAATGTAGAAGAGGGAGATGAAAGACTGTCACTACGCATCAGTGAATCGGTGAGACTTCGATATTACTGTATGTTGTAAGGGCAATGCATCTTTCCCACATATCGCTACATATTACGACATAAAACTATGCAAAGCATTGTAAAAATCGGATCTGGTGTTTTTGCAGCAATTTTGCAGCTCTTATATTGCTTTAGATTGCTTTCAAGGGTTTTATAGCGTAATGTGAAGGAAAGAAGCTTTGCCCTTACTAAATACAGTAATATCGAAGTCTCACCGATTCACTGATGCACCTTGTGCTTATATATCGTGAGGGATGTCTTGAAAACGTGTTGCGGCGCCCTAGTACGACTTTGCCAACATGTCAGCTCGTTGTAAACTGGTAAGGATACAAGAAAGTTCCTCGAAAAAAAGCATAAATATCTATTTTACCAGTTGTATTATATCAACATCGTGTTGGTATTAGTGAACGATTCTAATTTCCAACAGGATAATAGATTCGTTTATGGGCCTTGTATGCTCTCTGTGATTGCCGCGCGGTGGAGTACCACCACGCCCTGGGGAACTTTTTACATTCCTGATTTTAGATTCGGAAAAGTCCACTTAGAAATTCACAACGTCAGACACGTAGTACTATCATTCGACACGTGATGCACAACGGATGGGTCGTGCACAATGCACTTCAGAGCTCGGGATTCTACATATAGTTGACTCGGAACAGCTGGAGAATAAGCTTTAATGTCTATTCCATGAATCTACAAAGTTGAAATTTTAAAATCGATACTGTGAAGCCTTCCCGAGATGAAATGTTGTGCCAGTGTCCCAAAAATGAGTGATTTTGGACACTAAAATCCAGATCGACTCAGATCCCATAAAGCTATCATTACAAAAACTTCAAGTAATATAAAATACACCATTCCGCATCTCCTCCAGGTGTTTCTGTACTGATAGAACAGCGCTGCGGTATGCTATTCACGATTCATTGATGCAGCGTGACACTGTCGGCTTCGTTGAGTCTCCGCTGAAATCTGATTTTGAGTTATAATTGTCCGCACCTCGTTGAACGGTGTGGAGTTCATTCCCTTTGATTGTACTCGGACTTTGAATGCTTATACAATGTATACTAGCCGAGGTACCGCGCGTAACATAGCGTGACGAAATTGTGCATTTCTATTGCATTTTTGACACCCCAACTTCTGCTGCCGCTGCAATGAACTCGTAACGGAATGATAAAATTCTTGTTGAGCCTAGTCCACAGAGACCTAAAGTATACACCAGAGTAGATTCGGTACGAATATGTGCTATTGTTGTGATGTTATTCAACGATAAGTGAAAATTATGCATTTCCCGTCTAACGATAGTAATTAGTAATTTTAGATTAGGGTGGATCCACAATTTCGTGCACAAATTGTGCATACACCTGTTACAACAAGTTATTGGCACTCCTAATCATAATGTCTTAGTGGTGACAATTATGACACTATCGACTGCTGTCCCGGCCTCCTGCCTTAGAAGTTTGACTCTGGGTCTCCTCCCCTTCCGGAGTCAGCGTCCGGTACAGCAGGTATGTCATATATGAAATAGGATGCGAGGCCGACCACATACTTAGAAGAAGAACAGTCGTTCCTTCTGCGTCCTTCAAATGGATTTTGCCATCTAGCCGGGCGAATCTCAGCCTCCGAATCCGTAAGACACCTCTCGTGACTCGAAAAGCAGTCGTGTTTAAAGGCCTAATGTCTTGCCTGCATTTCCTACCTGTCGCATGCTTAGTGCATCCCTGGGTCACAGCTCAAAATGAGATCGTCTTTCTACTATCCAGTCTCCTGTTATTCATCTTCTGTCCAACAAGCTCTGCGACCTGTCATCTCAGTCCAACTTACCAAGACTCATATCCTCAGTAGTGTTGGACATCACCGGACGCTTGATTTTACTCCCTCAACCAGTGGCTCTATATACTTCATTCAGCAGGCCGATGCACATATTGGCCAACAATTGCAAATGCCAAACAGTCGAGTATACCTTCATTATGCATTCTGTATAACTAACTGAAGTGTCTCCAACTGTAACATGGTCAGACTGTCGTCTACTTGACCGTTACACCATAAGGTAGTAATACTGAATGATTACCATTCAGCATCGCTGGTAGGATGTCGACTCACGAGGGGCACATGAAGTCATGATACTTCCCGTAAAGACGAGCCAGGTGCTGAACCAAACTGATGATCTACGCTAGATAATTATAGGCCCCTGAAGGCAAATTGTACATAGCGTCTATGACTATCTCAGAAACGGATTTCAGTACTTCGTTCGTCGATCTTAGCTTGCTCTGCCACTGCTCAAGCTTAGACCGCCAGCCCCTGCTCCAACATGAAAAATCGCCATGACTGAGACAAACCAAACACACAACTATGGTGAAACTCTAAGTAAATATCACGACAAACGATACTCCAAAAGAGTGCCAATCAATGAAAATGTTCCCAGGGCTACACATCAGTACCAGTTGAAACGTGTACGCGCTCCTGGAAATTCATTGAAGTCATGGTAGTTCCTTCGTCGGAATCGGTGACGAGATTAGCATGATATTCTCGAAGTCCAAGGATGAGGTGTGGTCCCAATACAAACGTCTGAACGACGCGAGAAAATTGAATAATGCCAAGATAGACACCCTCTGCCACGGAATTTGAGTTCTATTGAAATGATGAGGACCGGTCAGATGCAGATATCATTGATGAGTAGGTGGCATACATTGAGGTTTGGAGAGAAACTGCTGAGCTCAAGGATAGAAACAGCAAGGAAACTAGTGTGGACTTGAGCGAGAAGATAACGAGATTCAAATCATGAGCGAACCTTGCGAAGTAAAACACGTGGCTCCTTACTAATACCGTGAAACAATCCTCAGCAGCCCATCGTTTTGAGAATCCTTGCAATTCGCGAAAGTGTTTTACGGCAATCCACATTGCAAGACACAATACGAGGGTCTCCCAGACAATGGCCGATATCCAGCTCAACTCGGCCAGGAATACGGTATCTCCCGAAAATTCATAACCGCATATATGAGCGCCGTCAAGGACATACTCCTCTGAATTCAAATATCATATCATAAGCATGACGCACTCAAGTTGCGAGCGTATAATTAAAGCTCACCCCCCGAGGTATACATATTGCTCAGTATTACAGCGATTACCGCGGATGCAATCCGGGCAGACAGGAAGGTCAGAATGATAAAGATCAACATCTTTCTGGACTGTTGATACGTGGCATGTAACCGAGCAACCATGATGACTTGAATAACATATACTATGTCAAGTCAATATTACTGTAACGCTGCAGCTGACTTAACTCACCAGCCAGCATCAAATCTACGATGAGATCGGTCCAAACGGCCATGAAGTAAGTAATAGTGCCTGAAAATATAGTTGGTGATGAGCCTTGAACCGAGAGGACTCAATATATCAAACATACAACTAGTACTATGTTGAACGAACAAGCGGGTCAACAGCAATCACGCTCACTCCTGCGTAACAGCACAATCAGTTAAATGGGAATTACGATAGTGGTACATAAAATACTCATACTCACTGCATCTGGCAACAAGACGCCGAACGGGATAATAGCTGCATGCCGCTGGTCAGAAATGACTCGATGTACATGATTTATATGAGAAAACATACGCAGCATAATGACGCTGTCAATCGTGAGATGGCTTATCAGCATATTTTCAACTTGAACGTCATAGACCTGCAAACATACATGGTATATGGTATTCCGATGTATCGTACCTAGCATATTTTGAAGTCAGCACACCTTGAACTTATACAATCACAAGTTACGCACACTAAGGTATAAGAATGTCATGAGAGACCAGCGCTGCCTCTGCCTCGAATTAGATGCATCAGTATGTAGCTGTCCTTTTACTGCGACTTTGCTCACCCAAACGAGCTCAATCTATAGAACCGCCGTTTTAGTGAGATGACTGCTCCGGTGACCATATCAACCCACGTACTTCCTGTCCAAATGACAGTGCTGGATATTAGGACTCCGTCAATAATTCTCTTAGACTTGATAAGCGTTAGGATCGTGCGCACCCCAATCGTATACCACTGCAGTTACGCATGCAACTGCAAAACATACTCAAGGATTGAATGAGACAGTTTTCTCTCCACGAACCTTGGAGATAGCTGGTTGCGCCAAAATAACTAATGATCGGCCACCAAATTGGGTCATTTGAGACTACGGTCATATCCAAGGAATTGATGTCAGTGGGTGGTGAAATTGGTCGATGTGTTCGTGCTGGACACTTATACGGTTATGCACCGATATCGAGGCACAACGTAGACTGCGGTCACGAAACTTTATGTGAGCTAAAGAGTTTGATCACATAGATCATCAGATGATCCATCTCTGAATGATGAATCCCTGGATTTCAATGCTATGGATTACGGCGAGGAAGCTAAATAAAGACCTTCTGACTCCACTTGCCATCTCCTGGGTAACGTAAAAGCAACGCAATCGCCAGTGGACTTAGTGCAAAAAGATGTATCCAAGTCTGACGTGCTCAGCTTGTGGGAGGACATAATGCCTTATGAGAATCCTCTTGTTATAGGTTTTTAAGGTCGTCGATGACATCGATGACATGTACCGGCCTATCAACTCGAAAACTCCCAAGCGCCCCTTCCTCCCGCCACCGATCGATCGATCACGCGCTGCCTGGATGGAACATTTAGTGCTCTGCCATGTTAGAGACATCAACAACCCAATACGGACTAGTAGTAGCGCAGAAGACATCAGGCCTAAGGTGCGCAGGGACCGTCAATGCAGAGAGAGGAAGATGAAAGACTGTCGCCACCTCGTGCTTAGATGTCGTGGGGGATGATAGATAGAGGGTAACGGGTCGTCCATGGGCCTTGTATCCTCTTTATGATTGCCGTGCGGTGGAGCAGGGAGGTCTGGCGCCCTGCGTAGCGAGTCCTGGCTGTTGGAATTAGAATCATTGGTTTGCTAAATACAGACACGATGCTGACATAATCTAGCTATGTAACGAGTTGACATGATGGCAAGGCTCGCAGGTAATCGCATATCGTAATCCACTGCTCATTACATAGAGCTGTCCCGGCCTCCTGCCTTCAAGTTAGAAATTTGACTATAGGCCTCTCCTTCCGTCTGAGTCAGTGTCCGGTACAGCAGGTATGTCATTTATAAAACAGAATGCAAGGTCGACCACATACTTAGAAGAAGAACGATCGTTCCTTCTGTGTCCTTCAAATGGATTTTGCCATTCAGCTGGGCAAGTCTCAGCCTCCGAATCCGTAGGACACCTCCTCTCGTGACTCGAAAGGCAGTCGTGTTTAAAGGTCTACTGTCTTGCCTGCATTTCCTACTTGTCGCGCGCTTACTACATCCCTGGGTCACGGCTCAAAATGAGGCCGTCTTTCTATTCAGTCTCCTGTTACTCATCTTCTGTTCGACAAGTCCTGCGATCTGTCAACTCAGCTCGACTTCCAAAGATATCCTCAGTAGTTCGGGACATCAGCGGACGCTTGATTTTTGCTGCCTCACCCAGTGGCTCTATATACCAAATTAACCTTTTCATTCAGAGAGCCGATGCACATATTGGCTAACAATCGAGGTTGTCGGACAACAATTGCAAACAGTTGTCGAGTATGCCTTTGCATTCTGTATGATTAACTGAAGTGTCTCCAACCGTAACATGGTCAAACTGCTGTCCACTTAACCACTACACCAAACGGTAGTAATGCTGAATGATTACCATTCAGTATCGCTGGCAGGACGTCGACTCACGAGAGGCGTATGATACTTCCCGTGCAGACGAGCCAGGTGCTGAACCAGACCGCATCATCTACCTATGCCGGACAATTATAGACCCCCGAAGGCATACATAGCGCCTATGACTATCTCAGCAACGGATTTCAGCGTGACTATGTGCTTTTGTTCGTCGATCTTAGCCTGTTCTGCCACTGCGGTCTGCTCAAGCTTAGACCGCCAGCCCCTGCTCCAACATGAACAATCGCCATGACTGAAACCCGTGGCATGGCACAAGACATTTGCAATTGCATGCGGCAGTGAGTCCTAGCATAACACAATAGCTATCGAAGACTGGTCACTGCATGCCAACGGAACAAGAAAGCTCAGCGGCCAGCATTCATTGCAAACATAGTAATCGACTCGCGCAAAATCCAGATGTCAGGGTACATGTACATTTGCAAACCAAACACGCAACTATGAGGGGACCTAAGTAAATATCACGACAAACGAAACCCCAAAAAGTGCCAATCAATGAAAAAATTTCCAGGGCTACACACCACTACCAGTTGAAACGTGTACGCGCTCCTGGAAATTCATTGAAGTCATGGCAGTTCCTTCGTCGGAGTCGGCGACGAGATTAGCATGATATTCTCGAAGTCCAAGGATGAGGTGTGGTCCCAATATAAACATCTGAACGACGCGAGAAAATTGAATAATGCCAAGATAGACCCCCTCTGCCACGGAAGTTGAGTTCTGTTGTAATGATGACCGGTCAGATTCAGATATCACTGATAGTGAGTAGGTGGCATACATAGAGGTTTGGAGAGAAATTGCTGAGCTCAAGGATAGAAACAGCAACGAAACTAGTGTGGACTTGAGCGAGAGAGATAACGGCATTCAAATCATGAGCGAACCTTGCAAAGTAAAACACGTGGCTCTTTACTAATTCCGTGAAACAGTCCTCAGCGGCCCATCGTTTTGAGGATCCTTGCAATTCACGAAAGTGTTTTACAGCAATCCACATTGCAAGACACAGTGCGAGGGTCTCCCAGGCAATGGCCAATATCCAGGTCAACTCAGCCAGGGATACGGTACTATCTCCCGAAAATTCATAACCGCACATATGAGCACCGGAAAGGACATACTCCTCTGATATTCAAATGCCATATCATAAGCATGATGCACTCAAGTTGTGAGCATATAAGTAAAGCTCACCCCCTGAGATATACATAATGCTCACTATTGCGGTGATTACCGCGGATGCAATCTGGACAGGCAGGCAGGTTAAAATGAGAAAGATCAACATCCTTCTGGATTGTTGATACATGGCATGTAACCGAGAAACTATGATGGCTTGAATAATATATATGACAAGTCAATGTCATTGTAACACCGCAGCCGAACCAGCTCACCAGCCAGCATCACATTTACGATGACATCAGTCCAATCGTGGATGAAGTAAGTAATAGTGCCTGAAAATATATTTGGTGGTGAGCTCGAACCGAGAAGACTCAATATTTCAAACGCACAACTAATACTATGTTGAACCAACAAGCCGGTCAACAACAATCACACTCACCCCTGCGTAACAGCACATTCAGTTAAATGGAGCTCACGATGGTGGCACATAAAATATTCATACTCACTGCATCTGGCAACGAGACACCGAATGGGATAATAGCTACATGGTAGTGCATGCTGCTGGTCAGAATGTACATGATTTATATTAGAAAACGAACGCAGCATAATGGCACTGTCAATCGTGAGATGGCTTATCAGCACATTTGTAAGTTGAAAGTTGTAGTCCTGCAAACATACATGGTGTATGGTATTCCGATGTATCGCACCTGGCATATCTTGAAGTCAGCGCACCTTGAACTTATACAATCACAAGTTACGCACGCTGAGGTATAGGAACGTCATGAGTGACCAGCGCTGCCTCTGCCTCGAATTAGATTCATTAGTATGTAGCTGTCCTTGTGCTGTGTGACTTTGCTCACCCAGACAAGCTCAAACTATAGAACCATTGTTTGAGTGAGATGACTGCTCCGGTGACTATATCAACCTACGCACCTCTTGTCCAAATGATAGTGCTGGATAATAGTATAGGGACTCCATCAATAATTCTCTTGATAAGCATTAGGATCATGCGCACTCCAATCGTAAACCACTGCAGTCACGCATGCAACTGCAAAAACATATCAAGGATCGAATGAGACAGTTCTCTCTCCACAAACCTTGGAGATAGCTGCTTGCATCAAAATAACTGATTATCGGCCACAGACTTGGGTCATTCGAAACAACGGTCATATCCAAGGTATTGATATTAGTGGGTGGTGAACTTGGTTGACGCACGACGATGGTCGTGCTGAACACTTATACCGTTATGCACCGCTATCGAGGATAAGCATAGCCGGCAATCACGAAACCTTGTGTGAGCTAACGCAAACAAAGTTGATCACTTAGATTATCAGGTGATCCATCCCTGATCGATGAATCCCTGGATTTCAATGATACGAATTACGGCCAGATGAAGAACGAAGCCAAACGAACGTCTTCTGGCTCCACCTGCCGTCTTCTTGGCAACGTAAAAGCACGCAATCGCCCACGGGTTTAGTGCAGTTACAAATGATGTATCCAAGTCCGATGTGTTCAGCTTGCAGGAGGACGTCATGCCATATGAGAATCTTGTTATAAGATCGTCATGAGCAATGACATGTACCAATTCGTCAACTCGAAAACCCCTGAGCGCCCCTCCCCATCACCGATTCCACGTTGTTCCGATGGAACACTTAGTGTTCTACCATATTAGAGACAATCAATAGCCCGGACTAGTAGTAGCGCAGGACACATCAGGCCTGAGGTACGCAGGGGCCGTCAACGCAGAGAGAGGAAGGTGAAGGACTGTCGTCACCTTGTGCTTAGATATCGTGAATGATGATAGGTAACGGGTCGTCCATGGGCGGGCCTTGTATCCTTTATGATTGCCACGCGGTGTAGGGAGGTCTGGCGCCTGGCTTAGTGGCTGGAGTCCTGGACTCCTGGCTCGCAGGTAATCGCGTGTCGTAATTCACTGCTCGTTAGATAGAGCTGTACCGGCCTCCTGCCTTAGAAGTTTGACCCTGGGTCTTCCCTTCCGTCTGAGTCAGTGTAAGGCTGACCAAATACTTGGAAGAAGAACAGTCGTTCCTTCTGTGTCCTTCAAATGGATTTTGCCGCGGCCATTCAGCCGGGCGAGTCTCAGCCTTCGAATCCGTAGGACACCTCTCGGGACTCGAAAGCCAGTCGTGTTTAAAGGTTTACTGTCTTACCTTTTTCTTTTATCCGAGAGGCAGAAACCTGAGAAGATGCAGTGCCTTTCGCGACTCACCCGACCTGTGTATACAATCGGTCACCTATGAATTGTGTGCCTACGGTACTGCACATCGTGGTGACTTGAGCCCTTTCCTATACTCTCCAACAGTTGCAAGATGCGTGACCAATTAGAGTGAAGTCATAGTAGTAATGTCATAAGTGGCGTTCGTCTCATTTGTATTGAACGTCAACGCCTCCTCTGAAGATCTGAGGTCTCGCCGCCTACTATCATTATACAATAGTGCAGGCCACCTCTCAACCTGCAGCTATTTCAAGAATTTATATTTGACTTACATAGAGGAAACTGTCTGCCTCAGTCAGCTAGGGCAACAGACCCGCGCGCACTTCGTGATATTCACCTTCACACTCAACATGGACGCAGTCGAAAAGGCTAACACAGACAGACAAAAACGATGGTAAGTTCCTTTCAGTAGATTTTTGTCGGTCGAACTTTGTTTCATCATGCTGCAGGGTAAAAGACCGGAAAGTTGGTGAAGGTACATATGCCGTCGTGTACCAAGGTGAGGTAGCTCACACCAGGCGGCGAGTATCTCTTCTGACTGGGATCAGGTCGCGAGGCATCTACAGGCCGGAAGGTAGCCATCAAGAAGATAAAGGTCGGACAATTCAAAGACGGACTGGATATGTCTGCTATCCGAGAAGTCAAGTATCTACGAGAACTGCACCACCAGAACATCATCGAGGTCCAGCGCCACTTCTCCTTTTCACGTTCATTTGTGCTGACCATATTTCTTTTCAGCTCCTGGACGTCTTCTCTTCAAAAACGAATCTTAACTTGGTGCTGGAGTTCTTGGATAGCGACCTGGAGATGATAATTCAGGACCGCTCGCTTGTCTTCCTTCCTGCTGATATCAAGGCATGGATGGCGATGACATTGCGTGGTCTCGAATTCTGCCATAGAAATTTTATGCTTCACCGAGTATGTGTTAACCTCTATACCTACCGCTTTTCTCCATTCATGACGTCTCGCAGGATTTGAAGCCCAACAACTTGCTCATTGCGTCGGACGGACAGCTGAAAATCGCGGATTTCGGTCTGGCAAGAGATTTCGCAGACCCAGGACACAAAATGACATGCCAAGTCATCACTCGGTGCGTTATTGCTCAGTTGGTCTGTTTGCTTCTGAACACGCGTAGATGGTACCGACCGCCAGAACTGCTGTTTGGCTGTCGGTACTATAGCTCAGCGGTCGACATGTGGTCTGTGGGCTGCATATTCGCTGAGCTCATGCTGAGAACGCCGTACCTTCCTGGTGAGAGCGACATGGACCAACTCAAAACTATCTTCCGGGCACTTGGCACGCCAACAGAAGAAGACTGGCCGGTGCGTATTCAATACGACCATCTATGTCATACTTGGTATCTCATGATCCCGTAGGGTTACACAAAACTGCCCGATTACGTGCCAGTGGGGCAGTTCCCGAGAACGCCCCTTCGCGACCTCTTCACTGCCGCCTCTGGAGATACGCTGAATCTTCTTAGCAGGTTCCTCGTGTATGAGCCGCGAAAGCGCATAAGCGCGAGAGATGCTCTTAGCCACCCCTACTTTTTTGCCTTGCCACACCCATCACATCCCTCCAAGCTCCCCAAACCCGCTGCTCACTCCTCCCGCCCCCTCGAAGAACTCGATGGCAATGTTGACATGGCCGGCGCCGGACCAGGCGTCAAAGCCACTGCACCCAATAAACTCAAACGAAAGTTGACCTCACCCGATGGCACAGACCTGAGACCACTCGCTCGCAGACTAGACTTTACTCAACATGCAAAACGCTCATGATCATTCCGTATGACGATAAAATGACTCCCCTCTTCCACACCTTTGTTGATTACGTGTATCGTGACTGCCGTAGAGATCTGGCTTTATACGACGTGGGGGAATATGTAGGAACTACAACTTGGTAGTGGTTGAACACAGACAACAGAGTAATGGATGACAACACGGCTGATAAGCTACAGATGTGACAGGAAATATCGCGTTACGATGCCCAGCTCCCGCAACCTTAACGTTGAGCACGCGGTTGGATGTCATTTCTTCATCTGAACCTCTCCCGTTATATCGCAACGAAGAGTGCCACAAAGTGTACATTCAGTCACGTTACCAGGCATCCCTTGCTTCAAGCGACTCAACTCGCAGGAGCGCCAGGACGAGGCGTTTCGCAGACCGTGCATTCGAGCTTCGCACTGTCTGGATTATCCAGCATGCAAGTATTGCACCGCCAAGTCCCAATAGAATTTGTTGTTGGTTTGATAGTAGTCTTTGACCAGTCGAATGTCTCCTGAGGGAGTGAGTTTGCGGGCGCTGATGGTCTTGCCGCTTCGCAAATTGTGCACTTATCCTTGGCACTATCGGGATTCTCCAGCATGCACAAGCTGCACAACCAAGTACTAGAGGTAGATGGAGTAGGCGCTTTCATGCCTGCGGTGGTCCGGTTGAAACCGCTAGCTGGCGGAGCAACTAGTTTGAACTCGAAGGTAGGAAGTGATGATATAAATATCGCTACTGCTGCGCTGCGAGCTTTGACGTGGCTGGGCCCAGCAGGATAGGCAGCCTCACCAAACACAAAACTATACGTCGGCAGTTCGTCAATCTCCATAGCTACAACAGCATCTTTGGCAGGCAACCTTCCCTTTGGAGATGTGGTCTGTGCTTCCACGGGAAGTGTGCGAGGTGCCAGTAGCGGAGCAGGAGGCGGAGAAACAGGTTTCTCCTCGGCTGACGCTGCCTCCTTGTCAGCTTGGTAGCTGTAGCGCAGCTTCGATGGCTCCCTGGGAGTAGATGTCTTGACACCAAACGCGGTTTTCATCGGCGAAGCTGGAGAGGGAGCATGAGGGAATGAGGACGGCGAAGAGCTTGGTGTAGGCGACCAAGAAGCGTCTCCATTTGGCTCGATAATCTCGGCAGGTCGTACGACAAGTGAAGTTTTTTCCTTAGCGATCTGGACTTCTACTGCCATCTCTTCCGTGGGTGGTCTAACAGGAGGTGTGCCTGTTGCGGTTCTTCGCTTCTTAGTAGGGCTTTCATCCAGATCTAAAACTTCTTCAACAGCGATCGTTGGCTTTGTGGCCTTGCCGTTGCCGTTAACCATCGGCGCACTTGAGCCATGGGCTTCGCGAATCGGTTTCTCTGGGTTCTCCATCTCCGGCGGAGGCCTTGCGCGCTTACTTCCCTGGAATCAATATTAATTTGGCCGTTGAACCTTGATAACAGCTTTCCTTACTGACCTTCGGGACAGTAGCCTCGATGATGGCTTGCGCAGTCAGCTCTGGCTCTTTCTGCTGCTTCTCTTTGTTCTCTGCAGGAGGGCGCAAACGCTTCGCGATAGGCTTCCTAGTAGGCATCTTCACAGGACTCGCCGTTTGGTAAGGATTTGAAACGTCAGGCTTCTTGGGGGGAGTGACTTCTTTGATGAGCCCAGTCATATAATTTGCTGCACGCGTGGGTCGTGTTGGGGGCTGTGGTGGCGAATCACCCTGCTTCCACGCTTGTCGTAACGGCGAGGGTACGGCTGGGGTCGTGGGCTTCACAGAAAGACCCGTTGTGCGCGAACGAGGCGTGGTTGTTCCATTCGCCTTCGGCCCAACAGAAGCCGCCGGAGCTAATGAGGTTGCAAGCGATGGTGGAACCGGTGTCTTCCCGTTCAGCGCAGGTGTAGAGTGAATGGTAGAAGTCGATGCTGGAGGCGCAGATTTCTGTGCTATGGAAGTGTCGGCTTCGTTGCCAACACGGCGACGCTTGGTATCAGTTGCGGAAGGCGTCGGTGGAGGAGGGGATAGCTTGATACGAGGACCTTGAGGTCGAGACCCAAACCCAGGCGATCGATATCGATTGCGTGGACGGGCGCTACCAGCGCCTTGCCAGCGTAATACGCCATTGGGATTGCGCGAAAGTGTCTTTTTCGGGGCGTGGGCGTCGCCCGATGCGCCGTTTGGTAGGTTAGGTGAAGATCCACGCGAAGGGGACGTAGAGAACCGGAATGGTTCCGGTTTATCTGCTGTTTAAGCATGAGTGCACGCATATAGCATGCTCAATGAGAGGAAGAAATCTCGTACCTTGCACGTTCTTCTGAATGTAGTCCACAATGCCAGCTGCCTCAAATTCGTTTAGAGGTTGTCCTGCTTTCTCGACGAGGAAACGAGTAACAGGCTCAAGGTTCCTAGCAAGTGATGGGCTGTGCTGCAAGTTTGGGGAGATATGGTTTTGTTGAGAAGGTGCATTAAAATTGTAGAGGGGTTGTCGGGTGGGCGTGACGGGCTGGGGTGTCCGGGTGGAAGGTCCTGGTTGAGCATCCCAAGCAGGTGGATAATGTAGTTCTTGTGAAGGCTACCTTTCGTGAGCAAATTCTACTAGACCGAACAAGAGTAGACAACAAACCTCATGCCCTGGTGGTACATCACCAGGAGGGAGAGGGAGGACAAGTTCCGGGGCAGAGTTCCGATCAATCTGAACTCTACGAGCGGGTATACTGAGGGGCGGCTCATGTTCGTGAACCTGGAAACCGTCGTCCTCATCGTTACTAGAGGACGAGGTATCTGAGCGCACCAGCATATCCTCAGCTCGATCATCGTTCTCGGCGCCACCAAATCGTAAATAGCTCAGCAAACCTGAAATGCTCCATAGCTTGGATGCAAGGTCAATTGAGGTTCCGGACAAAACAACTCTGAGGCGCATGTGCTCACCGATTTCTTTGGAGCAGGGTTATTGGGTTTTAGTCGGCGAGCATAGGGAGACGAATGAGCATTCCTTGTCGCCCGGCGGTCACTCCGCCTGTCCGCGCTCATTCTGTTTTGAAAATGACTCGGCAAGTTGATAGGTTGCTTTTAGTTCGCTACAGAACAGGCGAACCGGGGACGAGAATAAAAGGACAGCAGCGAGGGCTGAGGACGGTGTTGAAGACAAGAACTGGTGTAATTATTAGACTCAGTCAGTCAGCAGGTGACATTGTCCACTTTAGGGCAGGCCAATTGTTCGCGACGAACCGTGACCTTGTCCTCCGACTACGACCAGCTACTCAACATTTGTTGCGATGCCGAACAAGGTCGTCACAACGCCTTACCCCCTCATCGACGCTGATCCACACGCTTCTCGTGTTGTTCGTTATTTCCGTTCCTCAGACTATGCAACATGGGCCGCAGGAACAGCCGCATTCCCGGCTGCTTTGTACTTCTGGAGTATGCATTCCAAAGAATTTACAACGTTTTCAACTGATATGTACTGTCTTTGTCCTCAGATATGGCTGATCCCGTCAATGTTCGTCTGAGGACCAGCCTTCGGCTTGGAGGTGTCCTTGGTTTCGTCGGCGGGTTCTTAATGGCATATCAACGCTCAAGTCGTAAGTCTACCTTGCTCAAACGCCACGTGAGCAGCCTCATGTCTTTCTTTTCCTGTTAGTCCGTTTCTGGGGCTGGTCAGAGAACAAGAGAGAGGAGGACATGGACCTGGCCGAGCTTTCCCAAAGGGCAGCTGAGGGTAAACCTTTGTATGGTACATCTACCCAGCCAGAGTGGGTACAGGGCACCGCATACCGCAACTCTGCGTGGTCTCAGTTGAAATTTAGTGAGTGACCCTCGTATATTCATTGGAGTTCACCACCTAAGTCATTCATTTCACAGACGCATTCCCCATGTACGAACTTATGGCACTAGCATGTTTAATCCCTGACTCACAACAACTATCATAGGTTCAACTTCGTGAACCATCCACATCACGGTACTGACCCCGCAAAATATGGAGTGAAGGAAAAGGAACTCTCAGATTAGACATTGATATACCTTCTTGCTGGTGTATTCTTAACCTCCTTTGCCCTCAGAATACAAATACCGCATAGTAATCAAATTCTATTATGAAGTGCTGGTTATCTCCAGACACCTACTGACAGCAGTATCTCCGACCCCCATACAACGTGTTATAGCACTTTGTGCGGTGATGAACTGAAGGTATATGCACTCTTCCATCATCCCTAGGCAACAAGCGAAAGTCGCCGTCAGATCCACCGATAAGCTCAGATCTATTTACCCAACTTTGGAAAGCATTTAGCCCCCTTGTTGGAACCACGCCGCTGTGTGTGCAACACGCCAACCAACAAATATCACTGTGATACATCAATTGCTCGATGGCTTGGCGGTGGGGCTCCCATCTAGGGGCGCAAGAGTACATACCTCAGGCAAGTAAAAGGATGCTCGTGATTATTCAAGGAATTATCGTCTTGTGGAACGGGAATATTAGTCTGGAATTTGGTGTCCTGGTCCACCAGCATGCCCCCTCGCGGTGTATGTTCTCATCGTATGGCAGGAAATGCATCACTGAGTGTCTAAGTTTGCTTCTTCGACATTTGATACGAAGGCCCCTATCATTACGACGGCGGTGTGTATTGTTTTAGCGGGGCTTCTCTAGGGAATAACAAAAAGTGGCACATGTACATCTTGAAGTAACACATGCAATTGACATAAAACAAACTACAGATGTAAGCAACCACAACAGGGTAGAATAAAGTTAACTCGATACAGCTACAAGCCAGTAACACTTCAACAGCTACTGCTGCTGTTGTCCCTCGAGCTTCTTGCCCTTGCCTGAACTAGCCGTCAAACTTTTGTGGATGAACGGCAGAACACCCCCTCCTGCGATCGTCGCGCGAACGAGGATATCGAGCTCTTCATCTCCTCGGATGGCAAGTTGCAAATGCCGGGGCGTTATGCGCTTAACGCGCAGGTCCTTCGATGCATTGCCTTGTAACTCATGTAAGAATATGCGTCTCAGATCTGCACAACGTACTCACCAGCAAGTTCAAGCACTTCAGCAGTAAGATACTCCAATATTGCACTGGTGTAAACGGCGGCCTTTGCTCCGATACGAACGTTGTGCTGCGTGCGCTGTTTTAGGTAACGGTGGATACGGCCTACTGGAAACTACGGAAAGTAAAGCAGAACAGGAAGTTGCATCAGGAACATGGATAGGAGGAATATGGTGAAGACAGACCTGAAGACCAGCTTTCTGGCTGCGAGTCTGTATGGTTCTTGGTGTAGCAGCTGCACCGGATCCTGCGACCCCTCCTGCTGCTTGCGTGAGTGCGCCAGACTTTGACTTTCCTCCGGTAGATTTAGGGGCCATGGTGTGAAGATGAAATCAACAAGGACGCGAAGGTGGTAGTAAGAGGTAGAGTCGCGTCTTTGTTTAGGGTCGGCGAATCGGTGATGTTTGTTGAATGTAATGTATGTAATCCTATTTTTGGTAATCTTTGTCACGTGATGTGCCCCCGAAGTTCCACCTGTGAGATGGAAAACTCTGTCGCCACCTCCGGTGTTACACTATCGAAATGCGACATCAGCATCTTATTGAGGTGCCTGCCAAGCGACGATCCTTTTGACTTTGGATGTCCTAAGCCTTCACGCGTGGTAATTTTAGCCTTGAAATCTATGTCCTGCTCTCGTGCTTATCATTTTCGGTAGTTTGGCGAGGCACGCAGCCTGGTACAAATCCAATAATGGCAATAAAGCAACAAACGATGTCAAGAAGCATGCGCACAGTTTGAGACTAAAGACAAGGAAGATCGTTCAAAAGGTCTCCTTATAGTACTTACTCCGATATCTCGTAGTCCGAAACACGACTGCGATCGAGCTTGGTAATTGGTGCCAGACGTTCTTCCTCAAAGGAATATTACCAGCTGACTGAGAATAGGCAGAATGGGCGCCGCTTCAAAGATCCCATGACTACTGCATGATTGTGACTATAAGTATTTTCTCTCATACACCCATAGTGGTATACCCACCCCACCACCGTCAATCTCGAGGAAACGCACCGATAGCTTTTCGTATCCACAACCATGACATCCAAACTTGAATTACGATTCACAGAAGGCGAAGCCGATTTTAACGTCCCTGCTGCAGGCAAGCCCTGCAAGACTTGGTACAAAGTGTATGGTACTCTTCCCCATCCCCAGTACACTCCACTTGTAGTACTTCACGGTGGTCCTGGCGCTACCCACGATTACCTTGACATCCTCTCCGAGCTCACGCGCCTTTATGACGTACCCGTGATAGTGTATGATCAAGTCGGTAATGGACGCTCTACGCACCTCCAAGAGAAGAACGGAGACACCGACTTCTGGACTGTACAGCTCTTCGTTGACGAGCTCCACAACCTCCTTAATCACTTGAACATCCACGACAAATACGATTTACTTGGGCAGAGCTGGGGAGGGATGTTGGCAGCAGAGTTCGCTGTGCGCCAACCAAAAGGGCTTAGGAAACTGGTAATCGCCGACTCGCCAGCGAGCATGGGATTGTGGGTTGAAGCCGCGAACGAGTTGAGGAAGGAGTTGCCGCAGCAAGTGCAGGATGCCTTGACTAAGCATGAGGAGGCGGGGACAACAACGGATCCAGAATACGTTACAGCCACGAACGAATTTTACAAGCGGCATTTGTGCAGGGTAGATCCGATGCCTAAGCCCCTCACAGATGCGCTTGCATGGACAGAGAAGGATCCAACGGTATACTTTACCATGTAGGTACTTTTCTCGTTCTGGTTTGCGCATCTTCAACAATCGGAGCACAGGAATGGACCGAATGAATTCCACATAACCGGCTCCCTAAAGACGTGGAGCGTCATTGATCGTCTGCACAACATTCAGGTGACGACATTGCTTATCAATGGGAGGTACGATGAAGCGCAGGACACCGTCGTGGAGCCCTTCTTTCAGAATATCCCAAAGGTGCGATGGATACAATTTGCGGACTCGGCGCATGTCCCGCAGTTGGAAGAGACGGAGAGGTTTATGCAAGTGGTATGGGCCTTTTTGAGCAATTGAAGCAAGTCGAGGCAAAGGAACAACGCAGGAAAAGTGAAATATGTAAGCAATGAAAGAATATGTCGCGATGTACGCAAGGAGAATAAAATGATTGTCGAATGCATCAGGGATTAGGGGAGAACATCGAGAATTCATCAGTTCTACATTTGGTTTGGAGAAGACATTAATCTTCGGACATCGAACTTGTCTGCAATAAGGGGATCTGTCTCGAGAACTTTGAGATTTTCCAGAGCCTGACATACTTCTCTCTGTCGATTAGGTCCAGCGAATACTTTCTGGCATCTACGAGCACAGACAGGACATGTTGAACCGAGACTAACTAAGGGCCCGATCTGCTGCACCGTTTTCGAAAACGGCACCTGCCAAATTTCAGCCACAGTTTTCGAAAACGGCCGT
>CAKNEV010000337.1:0-30862 GCA_930272055.1 Rhizopogon roseolus | reverse complement strand
CTATATAGAGCTACCGTGGCTATGTAGCGCTACATAGCCGTCACCAGGGCTCCCACGTTTTAGGTTTTTTTCAGATGCTTGCCCTGCACCCTAGAACTCCTCTCCTCTCCCAGCCCAGGCCTCCCCAGATCAACCTCCGAGAAGTTGCTGAGCATTGGAATCGATAGAGTCGGAGCAGCGTCTAGCCCAGGATGCACGCCCATCATGAGCGTACGAGTGGGCAACACTACTCATGCTAATGAGTCGAGTATTTTGGCAGTAACAAACATAGCTACGATTTTATAAGGTGATGGGCGGACATAATGAAGCAATGGGGGCGGATGGCGAGTGACGGCGACGGCTATAAGTCCAATGGGACGGGTGTGTTTGCGAGAGCACTGATACACGGAAGTAACAGCTCTTGAAGGTATTACTGTCCACGAGTCTCATATAAGGATGTCTGTGGATGAACGAGAACGTATCATCGATAGAAGACATGGGGAATGAGAACTCGTCCGAAGAAGGATGCTCCCGAAGGCTTGTGAGTGGTGCACATGCTCCGTAGTCGAAAAGATCCATCGATCCGTCATTGATGGCCCGTCCATATGACGAAACAGATGCATTCATGGATTCGTATCTGTTGCGCTGACCTTGGGAAGTGGCTCCTGGTGAGGGGGTTCTGGGATCAGGATGTTCAACGTGCAAGGTGCTTCGAGTTAGTCTGAATTGAGGCAGACGCAGGAAGGAGGGGAGGGAATCATCGTACGTTAGTGTATGCAAGCTATCAATATGTGCAGTCATTGAGCGTGACGCGAACGTCACAGTTATTGAAGAAGTGAGTGTGACAGAGCTTTTAATCATCGAGCTCATCATCGAGCACGATCCATAGCTACCCTTTCAATCATGCAGGCAGGACAGACTCCGGTGTTCGTAATGAGTATGTGATTTACATGTTTCACATCCTCCGCTGAACACGATGTTCTGCAGACACTGCACCAGAGAGGCAGTCAGGAAGGAAAGCCCAGATTTCCAACATCACTGCTGCAAAGGTATGTACAACAGGTCAATATACATCTCGTTCATGTTTAATTGTCAAATAGACCATTGCTGATGTCATTCGGACGTGCTTGGGTCCAAAAGCCATGCTCAAGATGATCCTCGATCCAATGGGCGGCATCCTGTAAGTCCCTACACGCCCCCCGCGATAAAGCATCTGAGTACCATCCAAACAGGCTAACAAATGATGGAAATGCGATCCTCCGTGAAATTGATGTTGCGCATCCTGCAGCAAAGAATATGATTGAACTGAGTCGTACTCAAGATGAAGAGTGTGGGGATGGCACAACCAGCGTTATCATCCTTGGTGCGTTCTTCCCCTAAAAGGTGTATCATTGTCTTATTGTCCAATAGCGGGTGAAATTCTTGCTCAGTCCCTTTCCCAGCTTGAACGCGACATTCACCCTGTCGTTATCATTTCGGCCTACAACAAGGCCCTCAAAGAGGCTCTTACCATCATAAATCAGATCTCTATCCCGATCGACACGTCTTCTGATGAAGAAATGCTCTCTCTCATCAAAACTTCCATCGGTACCAAGTTTGTGGCACGATGGAGCGACTTAATGTGCCGTCTGGCTCTTCAAGCCGTGCGCACAGTTGCTTTGGATGACGCCGGGCACAAGAGTGTTGACATCAAACGCTATGCGCGTGTCGAAAAAATTCCAGGTGGCTCAATCGAGGAGTCAAGAGTCCTCGACGGTGTCCTTGTCAACAAGGATATCACCCACCCAAACATGCGCCGACGAATTAAAAATCCCCGTATTATTCTACTCGACTGCCCGCTTGAATACAAAAAGGGTGAGAGTCAGACCAACATGGAATTCTCCAAGGAGAGCGACTGGCAACGCGCGCAGGAAATTGAGGAGGAGCAGGTCATCGCGCAGTGCAAACATTTACTCGAGTTGAAGCCAGATCTCATTATCACTGAGAAAGGTATATCCGGTACGTGTTGAGATTGAAACTTTAAGGTTCAATTTACTGATTTTCTTTCTTTGGTACAGATACGGCTCAATATGTCTTTGAGCGAGCCAACGTCTCTGCCATCCGACGCGTCCGTAAATCAGACAACAACCGTATTGCCCTTGCGGTTGGTGCAACCATAGTCAATCGCATAGAAGACATCCGTGACTCTGATGTCGGCACAGGATGCGGACTATTTAACATCGAGAAGATGGGCGATGAGTTCGTCGCTTCTCTTTTACCTTGCTTCCTCGTTCACCCGTTCCTCTCAGATACTTTACATTCCTTACCGAATGCAAAAACCCTAAAGCATGCACCATACTTCTCCGTGGTCCCTCCAAAGATATCCTCAATGAAATCGATCGGAATCTTGCAGATGCTCTCAGTGTTGCGCGCAATGCGTACTTTAACCCCCTACTCACGCCTGGTGGAGGTGCAACCGAGATGGCGATCAGCGTGGGATTGCACGCGAAAGCACGCAGCGTGACGGGCGTCGAGGGATGGCCATTCAGAGCTGTTGCCGATGCCATGGAGGTCATTCCAAGGACTCTAGTGCAAAATAGCGGCGGGAATGCAATCAGAGTATTGACAGAGCTTAGGGTGGGTGTTGATATTTCTGTCGACGACGCCTACTTGATGAATTTCAGGCCAAGCATGCAAATGGAGAGCATTCGTGGGGCGTGAATGGAGACACTGGAAAGATAGTAAATATGAAGGAATATGGCTTGTATGAGAGTGCGAGCGTGAAGGTGCGTCCATGTCCTCGTGTTTATACGAACTTCTTGAATATCTGCATCTTTAGATCCAAATCCTAAAAACTGCTGTTGAGGTATGTCTGTCCGAGTCATCATCCATATTCCGTCTGCTTACAATACCCACAGGCTGCCCGTATGCTACTGCGCGTCGACGATGTCGTACAGGCTACACGCAAAGAGCGCGAACAGCAAGGCCCACCACCCGAGGAGATGCAGGGCGATTGAATCTTTTCTGTATAGATGATACATATATACGGGACGCGGCATTTTACACAGTGACCAATGACCCAAGTACGTTCAGGATATATTAATTCGCATACTCTCCCTGTCTGCCATGCCGTCTATCGGGACTGCATACATTAAATCAATGTACTCAACATGAAGAAATAAAAATCAGCTGCCCAGCCCTAGTTTCGATGTTCTTGTAATGAGGGTCTTGCTTTGATCAACCAACTTGCTTTCTGTAGTGTGCCTTGAAAAACTTGCGCGGACATATTTCGTGGACGCTCAAGAAACAAATGCCTGGCAAAGAGGGGCTCGATACTTATTGCATCGAGTAGTGCTCAGCACTGGTACTAACAAGCCAAGTATTCACCCAGGATCATATTCAACGATTCATCATCATTAGTGGTCAGTAAAGGGGTAAGTCTTCGTAGGAGCATGAAACGTCAAGTATGAAAGGTATCACAAAGGTTCGGAGAGGTATCGCTGTGTACATTGTGCAAAAACGAAGACGAATGTAGTCGTGGGGTGTGATGAAGCAAGAAATAGGTCGTCAAGCGGAAACAAAAAAAAACATCCAACGTGCATCAATAAAATAGCTCTACTCCCCCAGCACTTGGAAGAGAACATATCAAAGCGCTGAGACATGTCATATTTCGGCCCTCATTGGCTCCCGAAACCATGGTATAGGTGCGCCTGTCATATCTTCAGAGCCCGTAGTGATAGTCGTTCTCGTCACCTCAGTATCATCGCTCGTAACCGTTGTGGCACCGATACTACGGATTGTTGGTTGGGAGACTACGGAACGAGTAGTGAAGGAGGGCATGGGTCCAAGGATGGATGAACGATTACCTGGCTCCGCATTCGGGTCTTCATACTGTTCAGTAGTGCGTGACATATATTGCGAGGGACCTGCAAGTCCAAACGCGCTCACGGATGGCGAGATGGGGCCTAGGCGCCGATTGGAGTTAAGTGATGCAGATGATGTGGTTACTACACGTGACTGGGCGGAGTTTGCTGATGGACGGGAAGAATTAGAACCCGAGAGATTGAAAGCGGGTCTAGACGATGCAGGTGCCGAGCCTGAAGATGAATGAGCAGAGTAAGGGCTTAGATGCGACCGCATTGAATGCAGAGACCCTTGCTCAGAGACCATTGGATTCCCTTGATGAGTGACTTGAGGCTGTATCACAGAACACGGTTAGTCCACTATGGTCAACTAGGCGGTCTCTGAACTTACGACTCCAAATGTTGTTCTCCGTTCATTAGGGTCTGGTCCTCCACCACCACCAAGGAGGCCACCCGCCAAATTCCTCCAGCCATCACCTGCCCGCGGTGGCTCGGCATCAAGGACATCGATTGTGATACCAGCACCATTCGACGAGCCGGTAATGACAGACAACGAGTCTCTGAACGCTCGACGACTGGATAGCGGGGCGAGACCAGGCGGGAACAGAGACCCACTCATTGAAGTGGATGAGAAGGGAGCTGGCGCTGGTATGTCGAGAACATCCACACCTGCGGGATATGGGTTACTATCCCTACTGCCCATCGAGTCATATGGGTCGTCGTACGCTGGGGGTGCCCCACTCGGTACCGGCGGTGCAAAGTCCGTTGCAAAGGCAGCACTTCCCCTCTGGCTAGCGGGCGTCATTGCTCTGGAAGGAAGAGAAACAGGGCTACCCAACTGGGAGACCGCGTCATGATATATCGTGTTCCCAGATACTGCACTCTTAGCGCTTACGCCTGATGTCGGTCGCTCTCCCACAGGATTAATGCCTACACGGAGTCTGTGTCCGAGTAACGATTGTCCTGCCTCAGCATCTTGATCAGATTCCTTGCGAGAGCTATGTCTCGATCTCGATGCGCTGCGCGATGATGAAGACCCCAACCAGCTCATTCGCAGACGGGAGAGGGATGCGCGCCAGCTGCTGGGTCCAGCTACAGACTGAGTGTTTGTGGAGTCATCATCTTGTGGACTCCGAGGGCCGAGCTCCTGGACGCGTACGCGGCGGGCGGTGAAGACCTTTGAGTCTTCTATATCACTCGTTGGGTAAGATGCACTTCGCACGGATTTTTCCTTCTCGTCGAGTAGTGAATGGTCTGAAGGCTTGCGAGTGGCGCTCTCGAAGGGTGGGGGAGGGAGTAGGGGCGCGATGTGCTCTGGGAGAGAAGGATGGCTTGCACTGTACATCCGTGGTGGAGGAATTTCCTCTGGTTCCTCCTCATCCTCAATTCGGAGAAGCTCGCCAGGAGGCAGGATGTGCCCTAACATTTCGCTGCTGGAGAGCGGAGGGAAGCCATCATCATTGTACGCCTGCCCAAAGTGTCCCGATCCAGGTAAGACGTTACCATAGTCCGTCGAAACCCCGGAAGACCTTGTTCGGTCAGAACCAGTGCTTCCCACGATATGTGGTGGTGCAGCACCAGGCGGCAGTGGAGATACTGGCTGTCCGGAGGCACTCGCACGGCGTGTGCCACTGGTGCTCCGACGGAGGAAAGAATCTGCTTCTTCACCGCTGTCCCGAGGGGAACCCATACCAGCTGGGCGGCTCTCCTCATCCCCCGTTGGATCGGGTGTGACGACATTCCATCCAGTCCATATAGGTGTGATAGCTCTAGAATCTCGTCGGCGGGAATTCCAACGGACAAACCAAATGAAGAGCAGGAGTAAGATGACGAACAAGGCGATGGCACCGATAATAATGCCAATGAGAGTGCCTTTAGACAAAGCACTGGCAGTCGAATTCGGGGATGATGTGACAGAGGTAGAAGAGGATGGTGAGGTAGATGATACGGATGTGGACGAGTAGGATGATGACGAAGAAGATGTCGCAGAGGTAAGGGAAGAGGAAGAGGGTATCGCAGAGGTAAGGGAAGATGAGGAGGGTATCGCAGAGGAGGTGACGGAGGGAGAGATTGCACTGGATGAAGACGTCGGTACAAATGAAGTTGAAGGTGCTGGCGAGGTGAGACCACCGTAAGTCCAAGCACCGTCTGTACCTAGAGGGATCTGGGATGTAATAATGTCAGTATGTCACATGACGGATAGTCAAGTCCCGAGGGCATGGGCTGTAAAAGGGACAAAAAGGGTACTTACACTTGGACCGTAATACGTGAGCGGGAGCTGGAGGGTGGTCTCGCTCGTTACAGTTTGCCCGGCTGCATTAGTGTACACGGTAGTTGACAGTGTCATCCATGAGGGTAACTGCTGGGTGGCAGCCATGATTTATACAAAGGCGTTGAATGCTAAGAATTCTCGCTGCACGAAGGAGTAGTCTTAATGAGCGAGCAAATGGAAGTCGCTTTACACCGTACAATTCAGTCACAAACGTGTAGCACAGAATAAATCGGAAAAATACGCACAGAAGGGTCTCGCAAGGAGTACAAAGACAGAAATTGTGAAAGCAAAACGTGTCCAACCAAAAGAGAGTAAAATGAGCAAAATCTCGTTCAAGTTGTGGAACAGAAGCACAATGGCACTGCCAGCATGTGGGAAACCAAAAGAACCACAAGTCGCGGTTGAGTTATCACGTGTGAAGCACGTGATTAGATATAAGTTGCGCGGTCACCTGCATTGGTAGGACTCGCTTCTTGTGGGTGCGTCATTTCTGATCCGATCTCAGCTACCTACTTTTCCAGCAGACTAAATCATGCATGTTTTCATAGCTCACATATTTAAAAAGGCATGCAAGCAGCAGTCTTGCTGCCGAGTAATAGGTGTCTAATTAACTATAATTGCTCGTCTGATTTCCGATTCGTACTTCCTTGGGTCATACAAGTGGATTCCGAACTTGACCTCGATCGGAAAGCCGTTGATACCATACTCGGAGACCGTCTTCGCCGAGGAGGCACAACAACCTTCAGAAAGTGATCCGCAGGAATTTTGTCTGCCGACCATCCTCTAGGGGAGTAGCTGGACAACGGCGATTCGGAGCCTGATGTCATATCATGTCCGTCACAGGACGGAGACATAGGAGAGAGAGATGAAAATGTTGTCCATATACGAATATTACCATCGTGTCCGCCTGTGGCTATTGCAAAAGGGTCGCCTGTGAGCCGATTGCATGCTATACAAGTTAAATCCTGGTCTGGGTCTGTGGGGCGGATGTGATGGAGGAGAGCGGCAGTGTCTCGATCCCAAATCAGGATATCACCAGCTGCAGTACAGTGTCAGCAGAGATCAGGAGAAATGAGAGTGCAAAAAACAGACATTTTCCAGCGCAGAGTATGAACTGATCACTCCTGCCACCAAAAGTTGATCCAACGCATTCGATGGAGACTGTGGATGAAAATACATGACGGAATGTGAGTCTTGCGCAGCCATAGGGAGTCCTTCGACTCCCGACTAACTCCATTTTCCAAAGTTGGGGAGGGGTCTACAGATGCAAAATGTAAGCGGGAATAACTATACATCCCTATTGTGAACTACGAACTTGATCCCCGAACGAAATGAGGAGGTGAGACTCGCTTCGTGCCAATTTCACGTCAATTGCATCCTGAAAAATAGGTGTTTGGCTGTAAAGAATCACAAGTCAGCAGTGTTTTTTAATGAAGTTGTGAATAAGTTGCTTACTTTTCACATAAATGTGTCCGTGTATTATAAACTAATACGTCCATGAGCTATCTTCCCAGGCGACCTTACTCAAGTAGATTACTTACCTATAATTCGCTTTTCCACTCTCGTAGGACGACTGGGATGCAGTCCATTAGGCGCCGCATCGAGAGGACCAATGCCTATTATACGAATGCCGTCCGATGTGATAGCGATGCATCGAAGTTGCACACGCCCGAAGTTGTAAGTGTCGATGACCTTTTCGCATAATTCGCGTTAGTTTCTGGCTTTGTAAAATATGCCACATTTACCTCCCCATTTTCATCCTAAGAAAATGTCATGTCCCATGATCATGTAACAACTGGATAGAGACGTACTAGTTTCACGATCTCGCTCCCCTCGACAGATAGAACAGACACTATCGGTCAGGCATGAGAAGTGATACGCACAGAGTTCACTCATCATGTCACTTACTATGTTCATGAGGCACCCACTGTACAAACTGAACGCTATGTGTCCGACGGAAAGCTTTCATGCAACTACCATCCTGGGACAGCTTCAGAACAAGACGCCAAGTCTGAGTTGCGTCTCACCTTATTGAATATTTTTATACCCCGGGGAGACCTGGTCAGCACATAGGTGCCGCACGCGGACCTGTTGAGATATTTAACCATCGTGAAATAATGCCTACGGATTTCACGTACCAAACGACTTGCTCCACAAAGCCCCTCTGATGGTAAAGAACATGGAAATCACCCTCCGGATCCTTACACATGGCATTGTTAAACTCCGATGCTTCTTCGCGGGTATAGCAAATAAACACCCACTGCAACTTTGAAGATACATGCCGTTCTATCCCAGCTATCCACGACGGGTCATGTAAACAAGGGACATCATTATAATTAAGAGACATTAATCACCTCGCCGTTACGAGGTACTTTCCATCCGGAGAGAACTGCATGTCTCTCACGAGCGCTTCATGAGGCGATAGGTCTTGAGAGCACTCCATAGTCTGCAACCTTTTGGAGATGACAGAAATTACCGAACGTCGAGCTACATTTCCTACTATCGAAGGAGTGCGAGAGGTATATGGGCTGGGACGCAGCATCCAATCAAGAGATGGCGATCCAAGGCTTCGCGTATGTGACTGCAACAGCATAACAGTGCGAACAGCACTCTTGAAGCGATCTCGAACACGAGCTCGTCTGTCCTCGTCTGTTTCATGCAGCGTTTCCTCTGCAATAGAATCCGGCTTTTCATGTGAAGACGTTGATGCCACACCATCATGAGTCGTGGGTGGCGATGTAGAAACTCCACATGAGGATGGGGCGTCGCACCGGACGCCCTCACCGCCGGTTGAGTATCGCCGAATGTATGATGGGATTGAAAGGACACTTGAGTAGAAACGGTGAGAAGTAGAATGTATGGGCGCAGGGACCTTGAGGCTGGTAATTGGCTTCATGACGTTCGACACGACGTCTCCTAGCCATAGATGACCTCGGTGCTGACCTCGACGCTTGATGAACACAAGTCGTTCTAATGCTACCCAGCACAATGAGACTGCCAGTCCGAGAGAAGTAATGCTCTGTCGATTAAATAAGGTTGCATCGTCGGAAAAGCAATAATAATGTACCGTAAATATAGTGATTAGGATAGACATGACTAGATTCTATAACAAACAGTGAGCCATTGTCACTACATGCAAGTATTCGGACGGACGTCACTTATCGTGTATCCAACCAACATGAGTCCAGCAGAAAAGCATGCAACTGCGTTGACGAGTAACACGAGTGGGGATCTCCTGATCAATGTCAATACCCACCAGGGCACTCTGTGATTTGGCGAGCGGCTTAAGGTCCCAACTCATCAAAAATCAAGTGGGTAAAAAAACAATCTGAGCGACGTACTGTATTGATTGCGTCCAAGCCAAACCAAGAATACTTGTTGCCGTAGCCGAAACGCTGAAAACTAGCGACGAGAACCAAAGTGCATTGACGGTAATCGACAATGCGGAATCAGTTTGATTGTACGAGAGCTGTAGAAGTGTTGCAGTGACAACGGAAAATATGGTACCGAATGTTGCCAGATTAGAAAGGTTGGATGCTGCATACTCCTGTGAGAGCCGTATGGTTGGGATACCTGTAGGCATCAGGTCAATGGCAAGTAAAACGCCCGTTTTTATAATGGTCACCGATATCTATGAACATCAACAAAGTTGATGTTACAACGTCAATATGATTTCCGATTTCCGGTGTAAGTCCGTGTACATATTCTCGCACAGAATTAAGCCGGAATTGACCTGCGTAGAAGACTCAGCCCGATAACTTCATATATTATACACTACCTAGTATTACCTTTATACTCTGTCAAACAGGAAGCCCAATACTAGACCCCTTATTTTAGCCAGCATCACAGCAAAAGCAAACTCACTTACCTCTAGGTCTCCTACGAATGCGTGGATCGTAGCATTCCCCGCATCATCGCTGAACTCGCGAAAGTCATTCAAGCTACGCAACAACATACGAAGGTCACGCGCAAAGCCTTCAAGCTCCTGTGGAAGCGATTCGGTTGCGCAGCCATCCTCCGTTATGAATGACTGAAATTTGAGGGGCTTCTGGTGAATATTGCCACGCCGATCCATAATGTTAGGGTTGACGAGTGTTTCTTTAGACTGGCGGGCGACCCTTCGAGGAAATAGACTGGCTGTATTCTCGCGGAAGATGAACAAAACTCGAACAAGCCGTTCACGAAGCCTTGATGCTGCCAGCAGCAGTGCGGCTGAGCTGCCTAGTTGACGGGCACCATTGTCAAAATTCCGGAGCTAGTCGAACGGGTAAGTAACTCTATATCTCGCAAGGAATTGCTGACCTCTTTGTCTAATTTCTCAATCCGCCTTTGAAGCACATGAAAGGGTCAACTACGGTCAATCACAAGAGCGGGTGGTCACTCACTCTTCAAAACTCTTGAAGATCGCTATACTTTCTAACACGAGCTTCTCTTCCGAGCCTCTTTGGTCTTTAAAATGGTCAACGGAGAAAGTCTTCGATATATACATGTACTCACATTGACGCGCTCTCTCTATACTGTTTCGCGACTTCCCCCAGTCCGTCGCGGAGTCATCGGCGACCAGTTCTTTCAGCACTCCAAGAAATTCATTCAGTGATTTTTTGCGATTCGAGTCCAGGTGAAGGTCAGCGTCTATTTCGTGATAGTAAGCGAGAGGCGACGTGTTCTATAGCTTTAAACACACCATGAGACATTTTGAGTCGATGTTTTTCGATGAAGAACAAGTTTTTTCTCCTTGGAATTCGTGAGCCTTATACACTGCGCTTCAAGGTCCGCATATCGCTATACCTAATGAAATGGAACGCGGTAATAGAATACAGGTAGCCACGAGGTTGATTATGAGACGACACAACCAAACGGGAGATCCTACAGGATGCAACAAGTGTTCATCGTCGGGGGAACCAAAGTCACAGAACTCACTGAAATGTTCACGCAAAGATGCAACACCGTGGAAAACTAAGGGTGATGTCGAGACAGGCCGGATAACACAGCCAAGGCAGGGGAGTGACGTTCGTGTTTTTCAATAGGCCACTACGGAAGCCATCTTCCGCGATTTAGGCCAATGGATGGATCCACAGCTAGCAGGATACCCATGAGGTATGCCGTATCACTTCCCGCAGACATGAAAACAGCGAGTGATCGGTTCAATTTCTAAATAGAAAATTAATCGTGCAGTTACCTCAGGGACGCCACGGCCGACGGCGGAGCATATGGTACAAAGATAAGGCAAAAACGGCCTATCAAGTCTCCGTTTTATCGCCTGGAGGAAAGTAAATTGTCTCTCGAAGGCACCCTGAGACCTAGCTAACAACGTCAGTCGTTTGAAAGTTAGGTGTCTGTACATTAGAAGAGTGATTCACCAAAGAAATAGAGCCGCACCATCCTCTGGCACGTGGATAGCAACTTTTCGAATTTCCAATGAAGCTATTAATTTTATGAAGGCGCAATCAGCGTACCGAGTAGCCATCTTCATTTTTTACCAAGATCTTGAAGCAGCTGTCCCCTCAAAGTGTAAACCTCCAGTACATAGTGATCATGATGATCAGACTATAACTCCGTGGTCCCCCAACTTCGAATTGACCCCATACTGGTTATCATTCTCGGTTATCTCACTGTCTAAAACGTTGCTATCCTCGCGGAGGACAGCACAGCAATATCTTATCTGCATATGGTATTAGCGCGAGTCTCTAGGAACGGTGTTCGCGGTGATTACTTGCACCACTATATGCTAAGATTTCATGGTAGGACGACGAAGGCTTCTGTCGTTCGACGTGAACTTCTGATAGCACGATAATTTGTGCACGAGGCATCCTTGCTCTGGCTGATAGAAGACATTGGAAGAAGGAAGACCTTCTATCGGTGTGACCAGGAAAGATAGGGCGATATTTTAAATTGACGCCAGCCTTGCGTTATAAAGTTACAGGAGAAACGCGAGGCAAGCACAGCCTGCAGGTATAGTGCCTGTGGGAAATGCAGTATACTATAATTATCGAG
Organism: Rhizopogon roseolus; assembly: GCA_930272055.1. Classification (NCBI taxonomy): domain Eukaryota; kingdom Fungi; phylum Basidiomycota; class Agaricomycetes; order Boletales; family Rhizopogonaceae; genus Rhizopogon; species Rhizopogon roseolus. Next base: position 18,775 of record CAKNEV010000337.1, on the reverse strand, counting down.
ATGCCCCTCTAAAGATCTAGAACCTCAGCCTTTCTGGTTCAAACGTTCGTGGAGACTAGCGCTTGTCCTTGTCTTGAGCACGACGACGATGTTGAACTACTTTAGCTACATGTTAGCCTGGCTGACTTTGTTATATTCGTATCATAATTCTACCACACACTACAACGGACTTTCCAGTCCATGAAATTCTTGCTTTGAAATTTCCATGATTCTACGTCCGAATGCTTCACTCGAGGTAATAGTTAGACTGGCCCGGTGTTCAGCAATTATTGTTATTAATTAATTTTTGTTCAGTTCTAATGCAGCGCAGGTAAGGACGTCAGCTGATCAGGTCGCTACAGGGGTTCACTTTGTGACGGAACCACGAATTCGAGTTGTCATAAATTCATTGCTTGTGCTGAGAGGGGAACACGACTTGATAAGCGCATCATGATCGCTGGAGTGAACTGTCGTAACTCTGGGTTGCTGAGACTCATGTATGTCATGTGTGTATTAGGTCAGTAACGGGAGCTAATACTTTCAGACCTGCGAACGGCCCTGGGTCATTAATTAATAACCACAACTCCAACAACCTAGAATTTCACTTCGTCCTGAAGGAAAACCACACCGACATTGAAGGCTAGAATCGCTTAGTTTCACGAAATACATGCATACAACAGTCCATTTTGTTCAGCACAGCAAGCGAAGGGACACGTCACACCACCAGTAACCTACGACACAGCTCATACACGCCGAAACACAGCTTCACTTTACTTCCCGCGGCAGATGGCGATCAGATCTGTTCTTGCCGTTCCTAGCCCTCGCCTCAAGTGCTCGATGAGCTGGGCTTGGTCCTCGCGCCGATCGTGCACTTGGTCGTTCAGGCGAGAGTAAAGGGTAATATTAGCACTGTATAGGTGATCAGTTGGCGTGATCATGATCCACTGCGAGACAGGAACACGATCGTATTTGATAAGAAGACACGCACGTGAGGTTATCCTTAACCCAATCTATGATATCTTTGAACTGGTTTGCGAGTTCTACAGAGCTGCGGTTAGTACCGTTTCGATAGCGAAATACAAATCGTGTCAACGAGACTTGTGCAGTCAGATAACGGCGGATGCAAGAGAATGCAAGAGAACAAGGATGAATAGTGTACCTTCAGAGCCCTGAAGCCACTCTTCCGTCGAGCAGGTTGACCACTTGTGTACGAGGCCTGCGAAAGTTTCCGCACTCAAGAACGTCTCCATGTCCCGGAACATGCCTTCAAGGGAAAGATCGTCCGCTGCACCCGAGTCAGGAGGGGAAATAGGAGGGGAAGATTGACGGATTGCGTCGGTGTCGTGGTCAACAACGGAGTGGTTACTGTCATCGGGGCGAACACTTGGCAATTCACGGGCACACTCGTCCATCCTGACCCGTTTAACACCGCGCGCGTAATCAATCTCGTTAGGGAGCGAGAAATCGGCCTCATCCTCCCGAGCACTCCGGATGGTACGCTTCATCCCGCGCAATACAGGGGCTGTGGCACCTGTCCTGCACGCATCGAGTAGTCCTTCATCCTCGTTTACTGTCTGCTCAAGATTTTCGTGGACTCCCCCAAGGAGTTGGGTGGACTGAGACTTTTGGGATAATTCGTTGGAGTTGAGCGTATGTGCGTCATCGAGTTCACCACGGATAGTCCCATAGATTGGGACAGGCGTTGCAATGGCACGACAAGTAGAGATCACCCCTGAGACGACGCCTCCTGTGGATATATGCGCGCCTTTCATTCCGGAGATAGTTAAATCTGCTCCTTGAGGCATGCTGTTGTGCATAGGAGAAGTGGGTCGAGCAAATTTTGCGCCTGGATTGGATGGTGGAACGAATGGCGAAACTTTGCTACAGAATGGAGAGCTGGACCTGCGTGGATTCGCTAAAGATTGCATATCAGGGCGATGTACGCCACTAAAACGCCCTGAAGTGCTAGAGAACGGAGTGTCCGTGACTGCGGCTTGGTGGTCGCCAGTGCCAGGCTTGCCAGCGTGTTTATTCTTCCCGAACATAGCAAAGCGAGGTCTCTTCTCTGAATCATTTTTGTGTGGAGTCGAAAGACACGGGTCTGGTTCGTACTGAATACTGCGATTGTGTTGCGGTTGGCCCATCGAACTCTGGCTCCGAGGCGGCATATCAAAGGGGTTTTCAGTGTCTGCATGGTTAGAAGCACGATATCCTGAACGGGGAACAAATGTCTGACGTGCGCTCATAATTGATGTTGCTTCTGTGCGAACGAAGAAGAAGAAAATGGTTGAAAGTGAGAGAATCAACGAGAATGAGTTGAAAGTGGGATGCAACGTTGCCGTGTGATTTATGATGAGATTAATAAAATGGATTGTTTGGATCGAAGGCTTTTGCCAAACAAACTACTCCGTGTGCCATTGCCAATCCAGTTTACTAGGTTCACATTTACTTTCATGTATATCGGGGGGGAAAAACAGTAACTTCTACATGATTCCGTTCTCGATTACTAGTTCACACATCACATGCAATTTTAAAATGCCAATTAGAGCTTGTAGGCTGGAAGGAGTATTTTCGAGACACCGAACAAGATTCTGCAAAGCACCCGAGTTGCCCGAGTCAGTCGCTGTCGAGGTTGGTCGTGATTGTCCGAATGACTGGTAACCAACAGTATGGAAGTAGGCTGTGCTCGTGGAATAAATGGTTGGCCACGCTGAAACGACATGGTGCATTCCAGCTGATCAGTCACAGAAGCATAGGAAACGTTGGAAACCCCCTTTGGGGGCTGTTGCCATGAAAGAAGAACGAAGCTGGGTGATTCATTGAAGGGTCATTGTTGAAATCCAATAACGGTTTCTTCCAACCATATTCTTTTGTTGCAGAACAAAGTCAACTGATTGCCATCACGAGGCGTGATTAATATTGAACTCAAAGGGAATAGACAACCTGCACTTTCAACCCCACTACACCTCCCCCCTGTCCATCCCACCCCGGTATTTCGGCACGGCAAACAGGACATCTGAGTATGATCAGTCAATGTATGAATTAAACGACAGGGGAAGTTCGACGACCTTGGCACAGGGGCTCTGTCCATAGCAATAACCATATTCCGTTTCACCGTTGATTTGACAGCAGCGAAGAGGCAAGCACCGCAGCAAATGTGACCGCAAGGTGTCAGAGTTGCGTTAGTTGGAGGCGAGAAGCATATTGGACAAGTATAAGCGGATAATGGCTCCGGCACAGACGATGAGGAGGACGTGGCATCATTTACAGGGAAGACCGGAAGGCTGTGACTTGCAGCTTTGGGCATGGATGCAAGCGTCATATCTAGGGGAATTGGATCATCGATGACGATGGGGCGTAATGAGGACGGGGTTCGGCGAAATGGTAAGGCAGGACCAATGACGACTACATCATCTGAGGTGGCATGCGCTGTTTCTGGGACTGGAGGTGTTCCCCTTTGTGGGAAAGCAGGGTTAACGATGAATACATCATCTGAGATAGCACCAGTGGCTTCCTGGAATGAAGGAGGTGTTCCCCTTCGTGGTAAAGCGGGGGTATCAACGACTACATCGTCTGAGGTAGCATCGGTGGCTTCTGTGACTGAAGGAAGTGTTTCCCTTTGTGGAAAAGTAGGGCTAACGACGGCTACGTCGTCTGAAGTAGCATCAGCAGCTTCTGGGACTGAAGGAGGTGTTCCCCTTTGAGTCAGCACGGATACGTCTGAAATGTCGGCACCCGCATCCTGAGACACTAGTGACTCTTGGGTGAGTGGTGGAAGCTCCACATATTCCTCATCCAACGGTAATGAAAACGAGTCTAACATGAGATCGGGGGACATGCTCCCACTCGACAGTAGCGGGTCCGATGCGATTTGTGATGATGTACCAGCCTCTGAAATATCTTCTGGGACATTGTTGTCTAGTGGGTGAGAGGAATTACGTGCTTCATCGAGCTGATGCACGTCATGAGTCTGCTGTTCTTCGCCATTGACATCAACTCTGCGTCTCTTCCTCCCATGAAGTTGGCTATTCGCAGAGGCTACTTGCTGGGCGCGCGAATGGTCGTCCCCTGCATCTTGTAGCAAAGAGGTATCGACTAGTTCTTCGCTTGCTGATGAAGAGGCATGTCTGCTACTCGAGCTTGTAGCAGAGCGCGGACGGCGGTTTCTGGTAGTGTATGGCACTGGAAATGATGCAGACAGCGTAGGGGATGTTGTCAGATCTATCGCATATAGTTTTGAAGTCATTGTAGGATGCTAGAAGTACACGGGGTCCCTGTCGGTGACGATGAAGTCGTGTCACTACATACATACATACATACATAACTTACTTCCCAGCTTACACCTGCCATTTTACTCTGAGCTGATTATCATCCATGGCGGAGGAGCAGTCCTCCATCCTAAAGCAGCTCGATGCCGCCGTTCCCCTTGCACGTTTTGATGCTTTCCCAAAACTTCCCTCATCCTATAAATCCCGCTCTGAATCCCGCGGTTTCTTCACTCTTTTTGTTGCTTTTATCGCAATCTTACTCGTACTAAATGACGTTGGAGAGTACATCTGGGGCTGGCCGGATTACGAGTTCAGCATTGACACTCAGGGACAAACTTACTTGAATGTAAATGTTGACATGGTCGTCAATATGCCTTGCCAGTGTATGTCCTTTCAGTCAGTTTGTCATGCGAGCTCTGAACTAGAGACTCCTCGCAGATCTTAGTGTGGATTTGCGTGATGTAGTCGGCGATCGTCTATTCCTTAGCAAAGGGTTTCGCAGGGATGGTGTACGTTCATCTATAATCTGGGGGGTGGGTGTCAATTTACCCTAATTTGCCAGACTCGTTTCGATGTTGGTCAAGCAACAACTCTCAAGTAAGCCCTACCACAACTTTTGTCTCACTTCTTACATATCATTTGTGTTCAGAGAACATGCCCATGCCCTTTCTGCTCGTCAGGCAATTGCGCAATCCAGAAAGTCGCGTGGACTCTTCTCTTGGTTCCGCAGTGGTGAACCAGAATTCCGCCCAACGTACAACTATGAGACGGATGGAAGCGCGTGTCGAATTTATGGATCCCTACAAGTCAAGAAAGTGACTGGTATGTTGAGTCTTGGTAGTCCACCCCTCCTGTTGACATCCAGGTAGCAAACCTGCACGTTACAACGCTCGGACATGGCTACAATAGCCACATCCATGTGGACCATGATAGTGAGTAATTGTGACTACGTTCAGGGTATTGATACTAGAGTATTTTTCAGAGATGAACCTGTCCCATGTCATCACCGAGTTTTCTTTTGGTCCATACTTCCCGGACATCGCGCAACCGCTTGACTACTCCTTCGAGATCGCAAAAGAACGTAGGTCTTGTTCCTTATTGTTTTGTACTCGAACTCATCAATAGATAGCGTTCATGGCGTACCAATACTTCTTGCATGTAGTTCCAACTACTTATATTGCTCCTCGAAGTTCGCCTCTCGAGACCAACCAATATAGTGTAACCCACTACACCCGTAAGCTAGAGCACTTCCAAGGAACCCCTGGAATTTTCTTCAAGTTTGACCTCGACCCAATGGTTATCACCATCCACCAGCGCACGACCTCATTAGTACAATTTATAATACGGTGGGTGATTTGCCTTGTTTAACACTCCGAACCTTCGCTCATCCTCTTGTGCAGCTGTGTGGGCGTCATCGGAGGCGTTTTCACCTGTGCAAACTATTTTGTACGTGTTGCCATTCGCGCAGCGGACGCCGTATCAGGAGCAGATACCTCTCCGGGGCTCGTGGCTGCCGAAGCTACCGGCGTGAAGCGGAAATGGGCCGGCGGACAGTTACGCGTACGTTCTGCCGCACAGAACTCGGGGCGAGAAGGCCCGGGATGGGCCGTTGAGGGTTCATCTTCGCCCTACGCTTCATATGCAAACACACCCATCTCAGGCGGGTTCAACCAAAGTCCGTATCCATATTCACCGTATTTATCGCCTGGTCCCCCGCCGGGTAGTATGAGTGTCCCACCAACCCCAGCAACGGGTGTTGGGCTTGGTTTTAGCGGCTCGGCGTTTGGCCCGCCTCCGCGTGGGAAGGGGCATAAGGCGAACGAGTCGGTTAGCGTGACCCGAAGTGTCAGTGGAGGGCTTAGTTCGCCGTTCCCGCCTCCATCGCCATTTGCATCGCCGCTCGTGGGGCCACCGCCCTCAGGTAAGAAAGATGATTAGTATGGGGGTATTCAGTAGCAGTACTATGTACTAGATTTGAGGACTTTGATCGTAGTCAGGCCAATATCTGACGAGACAGAGTGTACACTCTCCGGTTGAACGTGATTGTCCGCGTCCCGTATTATTAGATGCATTGCACTTGTGAATGTGAGCAGTCTCGTTTGATGCTTAGCTAAAGGTATGAGCCTGTCAATTTTGACTTGCGTAGTGACCTCCGCAAGCCTAACCACTGCATAAACTCTGGTTCCATGGCCCCGCAACATAATGCTGTACTGGCGACCGCACTCAAAACACCAGCCATCCAGAAACTCACTAACAAGCGCGTCATTCTTGCTTCTGCAAGCCCAAGGCGAAGAGAAATACTTCAAACTCTGGTACGATCCACTTCCTCTTCAAGCCTATCTCTAGATAACATATAGATAGGGCTTAGCACCTGAGGTTGTCCCTTCCACGTTTGCTGAAAACCTTCCACTCTCATCCTTCGAGGATATTCATGAATATCCTGTTTCTACTGCGATACAGAAAGCAGTAGAGGTGTATGAAAGATTAGTGGTATGTTTTCATGCCTTGGATCTAGGCACGTTTCTTCAACCCAGCCAAGGCAGAGACGCCAGACGACGCGCCCGACCTTGTCATCGGTGGTATGTACCTCTGGGCGTGCAGTCCCAATCAAAACAGTTAATTGACATGATATTTTCTCAGCGGATACCGTCGTCTTTACTCATGCCCTGCCGTCAACGACGATGGAGATGGAGACGGGCGTGCGACAAGAACTTCTAGAGAAACCGGTCTCGAAAGAAGACAACATACGCATGTTGCTGGACCTGAATGGGGGTGTTTGTGAGGTCGTAACAGGCGTTGCACTCGGTGCGAAAATCATGATTTCTAGTATTCATTTGCGGATGCTGATCTCTATCTCAGTGTATCCGATCTTGAGCGCTCCTGGATATGAGATCAAGTGCAGTGTTCTGTCTTTCAGGATGCTAGGGTGACCGAATTGATTTTGTGCTCTACAGGTCTATAGATGAGCGAACATTGGTATATTTTGCAGACAACCCGTTGCACGTACTCAAGGCGTACGTTGATAGCCAGGAAGGCTTAGATAGGGCGGGAGGTTTTGCAGTCCAGGTTTGTGATTCTCCCGAGCCCCGGGGGATGACGATATTCATGCCGATGGCAGGGTCTCGGAAACTTACTCATTCGCAAGATCGATGGTGACTTTCACAACGTCGTAGGTTTTCCCGGAGCATCATTCTTTAAGCTCCTAGATATGCTCGTTGAGCAAGAAGAGGATTTCCTCGCGATATAGGTTCTCGTAGATGAAATGCTTCACGACTATATGCTATATGGACAATAGGAACATCTCTCTTCACCGATGATCTCTGCAGACATTGCGGATTATCTGATGCCACACTCCGGATTACGATAGAAGCAATCCTCCTTGTTTTGAACGAACTCGGTAATATCACGGCACATCGGTCGAGAAAGCCTGACTGTGATGCTACGCAAGATTATTCTCCAGCACCTCGGATATTTTGACAGAATTGGTCTCGCCATGTTCTTTGGCACACATCCGTGACATCATCCAAATTTCGTGATGTCATGTCGGTTCGTAGGCTTACTTACTAGGGTCGGGCGCTGCCGACGAACACCTTGCGAAGTCCCGTCGCACAGGCCACAGACAAGGCGTGAAGGAATTGCTGCGTTCCTTTTTATTGATAATGATAAATACATATCGTCTGATTATGAGAGAAGGTTCGAGGTGGAGTAAAGAAATGTAAGCCTATAGTGGAGTATGTGTTCTTTCACAAGTACAGTATTTCCCGTTATAATAATCTTTCTTTGTGTTGTCAGGGAGTGTAGTCAATCTAATTTCTTCTTTGCGAAGGTCTTGTGATGGATGACGTGTAAAGAGGTTGTCCTCGAAATCTCTTAAGAGGCGGATCGTGTCTCTTCCTTTGCTCCGGGATAGCGCAACATAAGCGTTGAAGGGAGGTAATGCAAATTGAGCGGTTTTTGCAAGGTCAACAATGACGTGGGTTGATTGTTTGCCCCTGACTTGATAGTGTTGTCTTTAATATTTGTAGTACAAGACTTCGACAGCTTTCAAGCTTCCGTACAGAAAATAGTTATCCTGCGTCCTTGGTGCCATCCATCATACAAGTAGTTATAAACGATCTCACCCTCATAGTTCCGCGGAACCAGAAGAAAAGAAGTTGCGATCCGAAAAGGCTTAGGTAATGAGAAAGCTTGAAAGGTGTTTCGTCAACCTCCCTTTTTTTTTTCGGGGGAAAGATATATACATTCAGTACTGTATGAAAAATTCTCAGCACTTTGTGAACCACTGCTTTCGTATAGCAGGGTGCTCTGAGCGGTGCCTTCGCAACATGAAGACAACTAGAGAACGATGACGTACATAGGGGCGCACGAAATTGATATCGAACAAATCCACACTGGGGGGATAGGGCAATGTGTTCTTTGGAATAAATCTGAACACACCATGAGGAATGACAGAATTTTGCAAAGCTGAGCCACTTGAAATCATGGTGAACATATTTTGAACACATTGTGAAAAATGAAATCTGATTGGCTGATCAACATTTGTTCAGAATGAAAGCAAGATTTTTCGCCAGATTTCAGGGTGGTCTTAGTTTGTCTTCGATCACGGTGTACTTAAAATTTGACTCTCTGGAAAATAGGCCATTGTCCCCAGTGCCAAGTCATGAACAACACGTAAAATAGCCTATAGAAGTTTTATCTTTATTTGTTCAGCGCGGGACATAAGCAACAACACGTAAAATAGCCTAGACAGGAAAATTTATCTTTATTTGTTCCCAGCAGCGGATGTGGGATAGGATATGACCTTGCTTCGCAAGGTGACATAACTTCTGACTCGTGTATTCCATAGTCATTTGCAACGCTGCCAAATGGAAAGTTCGTGAATTGGATTTCGTTTGATACATATAGTACGTTGTTACTATTAGCACCAAGAGTTCATGATGAATTTACATTTATGGTGGCGATAGGAAGGTTGTGAAGCATAACATGTCATGAGGGCGACAGTAGAAACAAGTCACAAGTCGTGGAGAACAAAAAGGAGGCAGCGTAAATATGAGGAATGATGCGCAACTGAGTTTTGGATTTGCAAAAATGGAGCGAGAATAAGCACGTGAAGGATATCGGGAATTAGTTATATGTCCGTGTAAGATCGACTAGACAGGTAAGAGTAAGGGATGTCGATTAACGTCCCCGCACGTCTTTTCCAAATGCTACTTTGCGTAAAACCGCTGCACAAAACACGAAAGAGAACATGACCATGTAAGGTAGGCGGAAGGCGAGTAAAAAACGTGGTCGTATGGCCAAATAGCTTGCCTCTCGGGAACGTGGAGCCTTCGCATCTGGGAGAGGGTGTGCAATAGGGTGGGAATAGGGGTAGATCCATCCCATTGTGCGAGCAATAATCGAACGCGCAAAGTTTTTCAAACCAAGATTATAGTCCAAGATAAAATCGTCTGTATCGGGGACCCGAGCACGAATAAAAGACTGGTTGGGCTGACGTTCATCAAGTGGTCGTAAATCATCCTCGGGGTGGAACTGAGCTTGGTTGGCAACATCTTGGGTCGCAATCTGCGCCTCGACGACTTCCAGACGTACTCGGAAAGTTTCAAGCTGTTCTCGAGTATTCTTAATAGATGCTTCTAGTGCGATAATGATAGCATCGTCGTCGGAAGGTGGTACAGCCACTGCAGCGATTCCGATCTCTGGGTTATCATGGATATCGATAATCTCCCCCATATCTGTGTTGGTCGGAGGCACCTCATCCACGGGCTTTGTTTCTGACGCGGTGTCCATTCTCCCATCAGAACTCCCGGTGAATATCGCGGTCACTACTCGCTTCTGCTTGTTAGCCCGACCGCTCCCTGAAACACTAAACTTGCTTGGATTGCGGTCGAACGAGTACTCGGTTGATTCCGCATTAATTTCGAATGCTGCCACTCCCTTAGGTGCGGAAGGCAAAGGAGCTAGCGCACTAGTGGAAATCCGCTTCACCGTCTCCCCCATCCCACAGTCCTCCTCCCAGGCGCGAGCGCCCTCAATAAGACCAGAAGAAGTCAGGAGGTCCTCGATAGTCGGTTCCTCATCGTTCTCCTTGAGCGAGGTGTATGGAGTTTGCGGGTTGCTGAGACTGGTCGTTGAATTTGAGAGTTGGGGAGACTCTGTCGATGGAATGTCACTGTCACTCTCGGCATCACTGCCACTCATAGAGCCTTCGCTCCCGCTGACGGCGCCCTTTTCGCGCTCCCAAGTCTCCACAAGACCCTTAACCTTGCCACGCCTCCTGATTCTCATATGTGCAAGGTCTCGATATCTCTGTGCGGATGATTCTGAAACTGAGTTCGAGGGGTTCAGGGTCATCGGTGGGGATGGCGGAAGCTCTCCACCTGCTCCCAAAGCGGCAGATGACGGGAGGAGTAAATCCACCGACGAGGTGGATGAATTGTAAAGATCGCTGTTGAAAGGGTGGCTTGAACCGCGTATATATTGGGAATAGACGTCCTTTGAGCGAACGAATATATCTATATCTTTGGAATGACATGAGTCCACCCACACGCGACCGCGTAAGACATCTGCACGCAATGCACGAGACGCTCCGAGCATATAAAGTCGCTGAGTGGCAGTGAAGGGTAGGCTAGAAATACGCAACAATCATCAGCTCATTTTGTGCAGAGAGAATGGACGCTGAAGCGAGCATACAACCTACCTGGCGAGGTCGGCGTCTGTCAATCTCAAAAAATCCCTACCAGTGATCATATGGTCTCTTATCGCATGAAGGAGTAGCCTCTGATCTTCAGTATCCAATTCGCTGCATGCCTGGAGCGAGGTGGTGATATATGAAGCAAGGTCATCAGTAGACCAATGCTTGGGGTTGCGAGGTAACTTGTCGTCCTCCGCGATAGCATTATTATTGAGGATTGGTGCAGCTGCAGTAGGGGGTAACGTCTCTGCACGCCTCAACCTGCGGGGTATTGCCTCATCGAGGGTGAAATGTGCACGTGTTGGAGAGACGGAAGGAAGCTTGGAGGGGGGGACTGGTAACGGAGGAGGTTGAGTAATTTTATTTATATTTACACCTTCGACAGATGATGCTGAAGATGTATGGCGATGCCTGTGGCGAGTTGGGGATGGGGGGACATAATGATGCTTAACTGAGTGTGCTGAGTGTGTTGATGAGTTGGAACGGGATAGAACAGCAGAGGAAGTCGTCTTGATTGCATATGGATGTGCATTTGGCAGGATTGTAGGATGGGACTTGCTCGGAAACACAGTCGTCGATGGACTAGACGACACCGTCGTGCTCGTCATTGTAGACGAGACCTGAACAAATTCCGTACAAACAATCGTGAGACGAACCCCTAAAATCGTCTGGACCCTGAGACTGCCGTCATCCGACCCCGACCTGCTCCTTCTTCGTATTCTACCCTTGTTAAATACACTGGGTGAATACGACGGCGAACCTTTGCGCCAACGCTGATATCAACGGTTGATCGCTACTCGACGATACGACAAATAAATCAAAATCATGGCGCTCGATGTCTGAGAAGAAAAGGCCCATGTTGATGAACATGCCACGTTGTTGATAGTTTTGAATTTCCCGCTGGTCTCGGACACGTTCTTCTAAGTACGACCAAATTCAGGGAACCCGATGAGCTTGTCAAAAGTCTCTTAGACGGAGAGTCGAATCCGCTCTCCCCACGGTCATGTTTCCAGCATGACAGACGGGTGTACTTCAATCCGATACTCTACTATGTAGTACGCGTACTAAGCTAACAGTGAGAATTTTTATTTTTATTCCTTCCTACAAGTGTCGCTACTGTCAAGATATTTGCAAACAGCTGCAATGACTCCACTGGAGTCCTCCGCGATAAGATCCATCCTGACACACGGTCAGAACTTATACTTATCAACAACGCATCGATTCGTTTGAATTACCGAAACAAAAACCAAGACACAAGAGGCGATTACTAGCGTGGCCCAGGGAGCAATCTTTTTGAAATAACCCGACACATGTTTGGCTTGATGGAAGCTTCTACTTTTATCTCAGTAAAGGGCCAGAAAGCAGGAGGGAAGCGAGATTATGTTGCATAGTTTCCCGTGATATCTATATATTAAATTTACTCAAAGTAAATTCTGAAAGTTCGGCTAGCCTCGCGTACCCTAACGCTCGCCTAACAATCCCATGAAGTTGTGACTTATCTCGGCATCAACAATCGGGCTTCGAAAACACTTTGGTGTCAGTCAGCTGGGATCGCACATCTGACTTTTAATCTCTATGCCTGCTGTTCGTCGTTCTGCACGACTGCGAGCTGTCTCTCCAGGAGTCCACCGCCTGAGAGCAATGGATTCACAGCCACCTGCTGGCACCTTACAGGGACAACATTTTCAAGGTTGTCCACCTGCTTCGACTGGCAGGATTACTATCCAGTGGCGCGAAGAAAGAGCTCTCACTGATTCCTTGGTATCTTTTCTCTCTTCTCACCCAGTTGATTGTCGGATCCTGTTCTCTTCAGATGGTAAGAAGCTGCATCTTTTGTCTGGCGAATCCCCCTCAGGAAAGGACAAGAATGAAATCCATTCTGTCATCGCTAAGTTGATCTTCGGATCTCACCCCAGGTATGGGGTACTATACCTAGACAATCAACAAAAGTTCCGTGACGCTGTCTCCAACCGTATCACAAAGTGAGTAGTAGTACTCTGTTTGTTCTTGCATGCGTTGATAAAATTCTAAAATTCACATAAGCCTCAAATCGAGGTATAAGACTCTCAAGGCTGAATTCCGCACAACTGGTGCTGGCGTGATGCCCAATGAAGCATCAAATTTACTAGGTGAGCGCTTTGCTATTTGTATTTATTATCTAAAGTGATTGATTTTTGTAGCACAAACCCTTATCCGATTTCCATGGTATACCGAGCTTGATGCTATCTGGCACTCGAATTCCTCCTTCACAGCAAAAACGAGGAAGAAGAAAGCGAAGTCTGACATCCAACAGCGGTTTGACAGCATTAGCGACGAGACCGGGAGTATTCACTCCAACGTCATGTTCCTCGAGGAGTCTAGGAATCAAATTTACCAGGCGAAGCTTGATGCGCATGCAGAGTATGCTTGTGAGACGAAGAAGTATGAGTACCTTCGTGAGACGCGCGCACAGGAGGTCTTGCAAGCTGAAGCCAACCATAGGCGGGCCATGGAGTCCCGCAAGACAGATATTCGAGAACGGGAGCTGGAGATTCGAGCGCAGGAGAAAGATATTCAAGCACATGAGGCGGAGGTAGAGATCTGGCGCCTGAAGATTCAATTCCACCAGATGCAGGCTATGACTGGTGACGCATCTATGTCTAATAGGGGTCAAGCTAACTAATCTGTTGTTATTCCTCTCATACCATCATCATCTGTTACTTTTTACATGTAATCCTAATTCATGTCTTTTTCAAAGGGATTTTTTTTAGCAAGTGTTTCAAAGCCCGATTGCTGATGCCGAGGTAAGCCGAACTTCATGGCGTTTTCATGATCTTGGGTGACAGTAGCCGAGAGTGTTAGTCGACTGTACGCGAGGCTAGCCGAACTTTCAGAATTTACTTTGAGTAAATTTATTCATTCTGATGTGGAGGTAGTTCCTCCCTTCTCAGGTTCGAATCATGTCTTTTAAACGAAGAATTGGATTAACAAGCTCTCACTCTCACAGAAGGGTCCGTACGTACATGGGTAATTTCAAAAGTCTGCCAAGGTGAAATCTATTACGCAGTTGTGAAAGAGGTGTCAGATAATGCAATGCCAATAAGTCATTCTATATCTTGGCGCGATGATGCTCACCTTTACTTGTAATAAATGATAATTGTCTTTGTTTGGTCTGCCTCGAGGGGATTGCCTTTGTACATAACTTCCTTTGACCGTTAGCAGCCAGAGCAATGGCAACTTTGCAAGCTGTGGGGTGAGGATCATGATTAATTGGTCTTGCGCAAGAAGGATCATGAGGGACAATGATCGACTGTGAACCGCGAGGTGTTTTCTTAAACGAAGGAATCGATCAGGGCAAGTGCTCACCGGTGGTTCGTATATGAATAATTAAAAAGGCCGCAAGTGCCTGCCGAGAGACACTCTAGTAGTATGAATTGAAGAAGAACGACAGTCCTCGTTCTGTTGTCATGCCTATGGGATACTATCTTTGTCCACAATTTAGTATTTCGCCCATGAAGAAGATGGCGCTCGTGTTTCTGATGTGATCTCCTTAGCAAAGGTATGACTTGAATTGCAAATCTTACCGGTCAGCCCCTGTTGCCAACTTGATTCACGTAGGGGCAGTGGATATTCGTCGCAGATGGTCAGTTAAAGCGCTGTAGTGTAAGGACTTGTACTCCCCTGACGACGGATTCCCTTTGTATCGCTTTGACTTGCCACTCCCTTTTTTGACTTCGGACTTCGCATTACAGTAGAGTCCACAAAGCACGACACAGAAGATTATAATACTGCTTCTATTGCAAGGTATGATACATGCGGGATACTCTCAAAACCGCAGTCCATTAAGTAGTACGCGCGGTGATGGTCCGGGTCTTTTCACAATCTAGAGAATGAAATTAGTATTAACAGCCGATCAAGATGCCAACAAAAAAGAACATACCCAATAGCTGTCATGAGAATGAACCCAACAGTAGCAACGACCTAGAACAATATCAAATAAGACTGGGTTCGGTTATAGGATATATCACGTACAAGGGTGGCGATAATACTAGCGGGGACGCCATTCTTCAGGAAGTCGACATTAGTGAGATAAAGACGTCCGAGCTCGTCCTCTTGAGCAGCGCTAATCATACATAATGCGTCAGGTCCGACTCGCAGTGGTCGTGTGACAGACATACGCAGTTTGGTTAGGAAACCCAGAAACAGGCATCCCCATTCCAACAGAGCAAAGGAGCCCCGTCATGAAGATAAGCAGATTTGCATGGTTACCGGGTAGGCTCTGCCCAACCTCCTTCGCGATGGGCACAAGTAGCACGCTCGCAATAGTATGGCTAATAAATGTCGATACAATCTGAAGAATATTGAGTTAACGGCGAGTATTACAAGAAAAGACCACAAACCAAAACTACTGGGGAGAGGACAAGGACGACGGTGTACAAGGAAAGACCTTCGAGCAAGCGATGGATTATCCCGTCCATAGTGACCAGCAGCCCACTCGATGTGACACCTTTGCCAAGGGCGATTCCGCCCATCGCCAAAAAAACAATCGTCCAAGCAAATTGTTCAAAGTCGTCCTTGAGAACAATGCTAGTCGGAAAGAGCATTGCCAATCTAATCACTACTCACCTTTTTCAATACGCCAGTTGCAAAAAAGGCGACAATAGGGACGATGGCAATAACGCCCATGTCTCCAACAAGACCTTCGATTTTGTGCTCAACGCACCAGAGAGCGATCGTGGTCAAGCAGACAAAAGTGACCCAATATTGCTTCAGGGTGAATGACTCCTTTGTTGGGCGGATGGTCCGTATCTCGACGTCTCCCTCCCCGTCAGGCGAGCGAGCAGGGTGGTACGTTACAAGCAATAGCAGCCAAATGAGTAAAATAGAAATTATGGACACAGGAAGCGCCACAGCAAACCAACTCGCCCAATCAAGAGGAGGATCCATTGCAGCGAGGGCGATAAGGTTCTGTGGAGATGATATCGGGGAACTCTGGCCTCCTACGTTAGCGGCCAGAGCAATGGCGAGCTGTAGGGACTATGAGTAATTGATATTGTACAGGGAGGATGACTAACGATCAGAGCTGGGGCAAAAGCAGAGCCACGGGGCAACGTTCTCAAGATAGGCTGTGGACCGGGAAAATCGAATCAGTGTGTTGGTTGCAGACGTGAAGTACATATTATTTACTCGGATCAGGGTGAAACAAAGTGTTGGAGCCGCAACATTACTAAGACACGTTAATAAGATGCGAGTAACATGAATGGGCGTAACCAACCTGATCCACATACTCGCGAAACAAGAGACTCCCATGAAGGCAAGAAGTACGGAACTGGGTCTTGAGCCTGCAAAGCTCAAGACTCTCGTGATTAATATACGATCTATGTTGGTTTTGCTCAGAGCCGAAGAGATTGTGAATCCCCCGATCAGAAGCATGATCGTGGGCGAGAACATGACCGAGAATATATACCTGGATTGTATCCTCAATATTTCCCGAGGACAGCTCAAATGAAATACTTACTTCGTCGCATTGGGTGCAGACAGGGCAGTGCCGTCCTCTCCGCGGATGACCTGTAAGCAGACCAACAGGAGGGGGACGCATGTCGATGTAACGAACAAGGGTATCGCCTAAAACACGATGGTAGGCGACAAATGGAAGTCGGCGGACATTGCGCACCTCTGTCGCCCACATTATGGTGCTGAATACGAGTACAGCAAGACACCTGTTGGCCTCTTTACCAGCAACGATGTCCATATTCAATAAAGCGAAGAAAACAATTGCCGCGATAGTCAACGACAACCTCTTCTTCGTCAACTTCAGACTTCCAATGGGTGTTGGGAGATCAATAATACTGCTTTCTTCTGGTTCTTCCAGTGTAGCACTGACAAGGACGCCTAATCCGTTGACTGGACCACGTCGCTGCTGTCCAATCATTTGACGCCAGACTGTATTCCGCTCCCATGCAATGTGTTCACGCTGGTAAAGCTTCAGCTGCTGCTGCGCCGCCGACTTGTCTCCACTTGTCACGCATTTTGCATAAATCTCGATGAGCCGTGCGATGGCATTCGAAATTTTGGCCTTGGACTCTTGCGTAAACGGTGTGGCGGTCTCAACAACTTCATGCATGTAATGGTCTTTGAGCTGAAGGCGAAACATTGGTTATGGAGCACGAGATACGATAAAAGTCACGTACCTCGCTATAGAGGACTTTGTCATACCTGAGAAAACACAATCAATAGACTTTATACGAATGAGATAAAAAGTACCTACTTCTTCAAAATCTTACGAAAGCCCGAATAGTTGACTTCTACATAAGACCTCAGCGAGCAGAAAGAGACGTAAACCTTGGTTATTCTCCGCTTAAAGAGTAACCGGGTATCCATTGCATAGTTGGTCTTTGCGGTCCATATATTGTCCCCAGAGGTGATGCTGTCCTTCATCCGCAGACGATTTACCAAGCTGCGAGCTCTCCCAATCGGAGAAATGCTGGCGTTTGCAGCTCGTGAACCAGAGGGCACCTGCGAGGCGGACCGTAGGCGCGGTCCAAGAGAATATACGCTAGAATCTAGATCCCCAGCTTCACTAGAAGAGACACTAAAGCGGCGATTTCCGGGTTCCTCACGAATAGAACCTACTCCGCGAACATTAGTTGTGCGTGACATTATTGTTTTTGCACAGCAAACCTTGTGGAAAACGAGTTCCATATCCGACAGAGCTCGATTTGCGGTGCCTGCGTCTCGGCGGTTTGCCATAGTCAACAACTTCGTCTTCCTCTTCATCATCGTCGTCATCCTCCTCATATTCATCCATATAACTGAGTCCTGCTGCAAGACCACCCTCGTCTTGTTGCGTGATGGATTGTTCCAATTCCGCAAGTTCATCCATTAGTTCCTTTTCCTGCGCTTCGTAGAACAGTGTAATCTTCTCCAGCTCTCTATCCAGTAGTGGTTTAAAGAGACTGTCAGGGTTAGGGCCCTCGGTGTGGTCGACAAGGGCTGTCTGTTCATTGGCTTCCAAGTCATGATAGGATAGGTCTATACCATGAGATTTCTGCTGCTGCTTCTCAAGCTGATAAATGTATCGCTTAAGTACATCATAGCTTTGAGATGGATTAAGAAATGTGAACTGTTCGATATAGCGGATGGAACATACGCGATATATTCCTCCCACCAGTCCGCAACAGCATTGAACTTTAAGGCCGAGCTGGCAGAGGCTTATTAAACGTCTTTAATTACTCGAATTGAGCATGGTACATACCTGAATTTCATTGCAAATGCCTGAAGAGATGGGCCACTTAATAAGGTCGAGGATGCGAGCGACCTAAGGGGAATTTCCTCTGGTACCGTTGATACAGAAGGAACACCTCTACGTCGGTCAAAAGCCCAGTGACCAGACACTATGGCTAGATGTCAGCTAGAGGAGCCCTAGAAAGTGTAATGTGAAGCTCGAGTGCTTCTAAGTTGGACGCAGAGAACACGCTATACCACCCAAAACGGTCACGCCCCCATATCGGCTACATCCTCCGGATCCGGAGCTGCCGGGCGGATGCCTTCATTTTGAACTGTTTATTCTGAAGTTCATTCTCTATCTGATCCACAGTAGGCCACGCGCACCCGCACCCAGCTGGGAGAAGAGAAATTGATTGAACGACCTTTGCGGGAACGCTATCTGCTGATATTTGGCAAAGCCCCTATTTCTATGGGCAGCTACTCCTTTCACATTCCTCCTCCTTCATCTACTAAAGTCGAACGCTTTGATAGTAACATGTGCGATATTTAACTTGATGTATAAGGATTGTGGTTCACGTGCCATTGCCTGGGGGTCACGTCCCAAAAAGGAAAGTCACGGCCAGCTGGT
>CAKNEV010000336.1:0-31056 GCA_930272055.1 Rhizopogon roseolus | reverse complement strand
ATTTGAAGTGCAAATGACCAATTTATCAATCACATTTTGATATAAATCTAACCTGAGGAGAAACTCCGAAACCGCCGATGTGTCATTGATAGCGAAGGAAGAACGATGCCACATATGCATCGTAAAAAGAAGATTAAGTGCCGCCGAACACCCCATTGTGAGAGAAGCCGTACGCCATAAAATCTTCTCTATGTGTGTCGAAAACGAAAAGTTCCAACCTATACAATGAAGTCCAGCAAACACTATCCCACCGAAACATCCGACGGAAAGCGGATATATATCGTCGGGACCGTGGTTGTCATCGTAGCCGCCTAAAGACGGAACCCGACGTGAAAGGACAGCGCGGGTAGAAATGGTGATTTCAAGGCCCGAAAGGCTGAAAACGGGAAATAAGAATTTCGAGAGAAACACGAAATTCCGTCCATAGTAGCTTGCTTTCTTGTTGCTAGTGTGAAGGCACATCAGAGGATTTTTTTAGGTAGAAAATGGACGGCATACTCGTAGGCTAAGTTGCTTGGCGGAGGTGTACTTGCTTTCCAATGAACAGGATAAGAACGTCCTACATCCTTAGGTTTCTTCCACCACCAACCATAGGCAACGCAGGTCAGAGCAGCTACAGCCAAGGTGTCGAGTTCAAGAAGTGTCGTCGAAAGGTCCTGCACAGAACGGGCAACAAGCTGGAGGACGAACCATACTGACTGAATTATGGCGACGCCTTTCGATAGCCCGTCACCCTTGCTCCGGTCATTTATGTCTGCCTCTGCAATTATGGGCACATCCACGGATCCGTCACGGACAAAATGCAGAAGTTCGTCAGGTGTAAGAGTAGCTCGTGGTTCGCCATCGACGTAGAGCAAGAACCCGCCCGTCCAAGCGAAGAATCCGTGTGTCACTGTCCATCCTATGAAAACATCGGATCACGACCATTGACCGAAGTTCGAGAATATAACTGACCTTCAAACTCGCGACCTGTAGTTTTGAGAGCCTTTGGACCTGGACTATCTCTCTCTTGAATTTTACCTAGCAATGCAGTTGCGCTCTCTATACATCGATGTTCGCAGTGGACCTGGGAAAGTTGTGCACCGAAGGCATCATTGAGATTCTTTGCAGCTTTACGAGCGCTGAAGAACTGCAATGCAGCCCAGGTAATTATGAGTTCTGGGAAAATGAGAGCCATTGCCATGATGAATAGACGGCGAAATGCAATGGTAATTTTCCCCTCATCGATACCCGGAACGTTTGGATGGATTGCAGTCCACGTGCATGCGAACAAGGTCGCAGTGCAGCTCCACCAGATGTCCCATATAGTTCTGGTATTACTGTGGGATGGAGAGTCACCGACGTCAAGCGTAGGGATATTGGTACCGTTAAGGCCGCGACTGTTAGGCAGTGATGCACAAAGAAATGGCATGTACAACAGGACAACCCATAATATGGGGATCATAATGAGGTTGAGCGTGCATCTTTCTATCGATTTCTCTCTTTAAGAATGCGCCGCCTGTACGTTGATAAGACCTGCTGCCCACTGACTTGTGAATCGGTGGTAATAATGCCTTTACCCGTAAGCCTCAGGGAAACCTCACATGCTGTTTTTTTTGTTTGCTTTTCTAAGACTTATTACCTTTCGTTTCTCGAGAATTACATGTGCAATACGTGCATAATTTTGTCAATCCTTCGACCTATTTCAATTCAGGAAAACCTCATGTTGCTTATTTTTCGCGAAAAGTAGTATTTGCGAGAAACGAGGGGCAATAAGTCCTAAAAAAGTAAAATAAGCAACATGAGGTTTTCCTGAGTTGAAATAGGTAGAAGGATTGATGAAATTGGTCGATTCTAAAATGTCGTCGTCAATGTCAATTGAGCGCTATAACGTCGTGAACCTGATAGCCATCGCTTATACAAGGTTTGCGCCAATGGCCGATGCTTAGCGCTTAGTCATGAACTCGAAATTTGAACCTTGATCAAGTTCTGAACGTTGATTATCATCCATCTATCAACGATGCGTTGAACAAAGGCCAATTGTTGGGCAAGATCACGATGATGAAGGCATTCGGACCTTGCAGTTTTTTAACTGCAGTTTCCGCCTTGAATGAGCATATAATTTAATTCACCATACACTTGTGGCTGCGGCTGTTCTTGCTGATCGGGCCGAACCGCAAGGCCATTTCGCAAGTGAGCTAGATTGTAGACATTATGATATCCAGTGAAGTAGTTCTACTCGTCGTGCTTGCACAAGGTCGGCCATAAAAACTCCAAGCCTTGCCGGGTGACCTGTTACGATTCCGAAATAGTTCGGCTCCCCAACCAGCAAGAAACCATGTTACGATTGGAATGACGTGTTTTCGTGAAGGCTGGACTCCGCAAACTCCTTCAGAAAGGTACAGAACAGTTATTTTCCCCAGCATTTATACCAGACAGGTCACCACCCGTCGGGTTTCCTCCCTTGCTGACCGCGCTATCTTCGACTTCTCTCTACCTCGACTCTTCGAATGTCCATCGGTCATTAACACCAACTTCACCATATCCGATATTTGCTTCGAGTCTCGGAGTTACTAAGTCTTTCTAGGTTGTATGTATAATTAAAGGCTAGACATGTGCAAACTTCGTGCCCTCGAGCTTATCTCTGGGCCATGCTATATAATGCCAGTGCTGGTGGACTTGATTCCGAAAACGCATATGGCATGCCTTTGGGCATCGTCTGTGGCATAAAACTAGTATGTACTACTAGTTGAAACTTATCCGAGCCATACGACGATGCAGAACATCCGGGAAAGTTGTTGCTGGATTGGTTATTTGATTATTAAGGGGACTTCCTGGAAACATCAAAAGTCCATGTGATGGAGGGATGCCCATGACTGGAAGAGAAAATATACTCAAGCTATTTCCGAGTAAGCACTCGTCTGCGGGCGTGTGTGAGGAAACTACACATGTGGAATAAACTTGGTCCAAGCTACTGTATCGTACACTCCAGGGGGTAGTGATCGCAAGCTTGATAACATAAGCACTATTAGTGTAACGCGTGCAGCAATATATATGTAAGCTCCAATTGATCCAACAAGGAGGAAGGGTTCATTGATAGCGAAGGAAGAACGACGCCACCAGAACGTAAGCACCGCAAAAAGAAGATTGACTGCCCCCGCACACCCCATTGTAAGAGAAGCCGTACGCCATAAAATGTTCTCTGTATGTGTCGGAAACGAGAAGCTCCAACCTATACAATGAAGTCCAGCAAACACTATCCCACCGAGACATCCGATGGAGAGTGGGTATACATCATCGGGACCGTGCTGTTCATCGTAGCCGCCAAAAGACGGAACTCGACGTGCAAGGACAGCGCGGTTAGAAATGGCAACTTCAAGGCCCGAAAGACTGAAAACGGGAGATAAGAACTTCGAGAGGAACACGAAATTCCGTCCATAGTAACTTGTTTTCACGTTGCTAGTATGCAGGTAAATCAGAGGTCTTTTTCAGGTAAGAAATGGACGGCATACTCGTAGGCTAAGCCGCTTGGTGGAAGTGCACTCGCTTTCCAATGAACAGGATAAGAACGTCCTACATCCTTAGGTTTCTTCCACCACCAACCATAGGCAACGCAGGTCAAAGCAGCTACAGCCAAAGTGTCGAGTTCAAGGAGTGTCGTCGGAAGGCTCTGCACAGAACGAACAACAAACTGGAGGACGAACCATACCAACTGAATTATAGCGACGCCTTTTGATAGCCCGTCACCCTTGCTTCGGTCATCTATGTCTGCCTCTGCAATGACAGGCACATCCACGGACCCGTCACGGACAAAACGCAGAAGTTCATCGGGTGTCAGAGTAGCTCGTGGTTCGCCATCGACGTAGAGCAAGAACCCGCCCGTCCAAGCGAAGAACCCGTGAGTCACTGTCCATCCTATGAAGACACTCGTTCATGACCGTTGACCGAAGTTAAGTCCGAGAATATGACTGACCTTTCCATTCACGACCTGAAGCTTTGGGAGCCTTTGGACCTGAACTGTTTCTCTCTTGAACTTCATCTAGCAATGCAGTTGCGCTCTCTATACATCGATTCTCGCCGTGGGTCTGGGAAATTTGTGCATCGAAGGCATCATTGAGGTTCCTTGCAGCTTTACGAGCGCTGAAGAACTGCAATGTAGCCCAGGTAATTATGAGTTCTGGGAAGATGAGAGCCATTGCCATGATGAATAGACGGCGAGTTGCAATGGTGATTTTCCCCTCATCGATACCCGGAACGTTCGGATGGATTGCGGTCCACGTGCATGCGAATAAGGTAGCAATGCAGCTCCACCAGATGTCCCATACAGTTCTGGTGTTACTGTTGGATGGAGAGTCACTAACATCAAGTGTAGGGATAGTGGTACCGTTAAGACCCCGGCTGTTGGGTTGTGACGCACAAAGAAATGGCATGTACAACAAGACAATCCATAATATGGGGATCATAATGGAGTTGAACGTGCATCTCTCCATCCATTGCTCTCTTTAAAAACGCGCTTCCTGTATCTTGATAAGCCCTGATGCCCTCAGGGGCCGTTTACCTGGGAATATATGTCAATAATGCCATACGTAGGTAGAAGGATTGACGACATTATGCGCATATAGCCTGGCATGCAAATGATGCCATCATTTAAGGTGGACACGCTGTCAGCACAACAGTCAGGCGCGAGTAATCTTGAGCTTGCAGTGAGCTGTTCAGTTATTGTGTTATAAACATCACTACATCAAGCAACGTACTTACATTCGGTGAAGGCGTAATACACGCATTAAAGCAGGACATGTTGGATTCAACCTGTCCCAGTAGACCAGCGCAACGCGCGTCTTGTTATTTATAGGACAATAGGCCGAATTGCCGGACCGCGCGAGCCGGTACGTTAGGTTTCAAGGCTCGCCCGGACCGAATTACCGTTCGCAATTTGATGCACTCTAGTTGACTTGAATCTGAAAACGCAGACATCGTTTGTGGCATAAAACTAGTGCTGCTAGTTGTAACTTATCCGAGCCATGCGATGATCCCATGCAAGTTGTGAAGTCTGTCATTACGACGGCGAAAGGCATTACAAATTTATTAAAAGTGTGGTATAAACTTTGTCCAAGCCACTGTAACATACACACCAGGCGGGAGCGATCGAAAACTCAGCAGAATAAGTACAATGAGTGTAAGACGTGCAGCTAAATAACTCAATATTATAACGATGTCGAGAGAATGGTTTATGGAAGGCAAAGACTTCCAATGCTGTCGTAAGATATCATAGCCAGCAGAAATAGAAATAGACATCAATGCACCTAGCGTCGCAAGTGAGGACGTACGCCATAATATCTGCTCTGCGTGGCTCGGAAACAAGAAATTCCAGCCCACACAATGTATTCCTGTAAACAACACCCCACTGACACATCCAATGAGAAGTATGATAGTATGGTCATGAGTTTGAACGTAACCGCCTAGGGACGGAACCCGGCGTGAATGAACAGCATCAGGAGAAACGATACGCCAGCCCATGAGACAGTAAAAAGGATGGAGTAAGTAACCGAGATAGCCTCCGGTTGCATCTGCTTTGCTAAAATGCAAAGATCAATGATGAGGAAAAGGATATCATTGACAACATACTCGTAGTGAAAGACTCTTGGCGGAGACGCAGTCGCTTTCCAATGAACAAGATAAGGACGGGCTATATCTTTGGGCTTCTTCCACCACCAACCATAGGCAACGCAGGTAAGAGCAGCCACAGCCAGTGTGTCGATTTCAAGCAGTGTTATCGGAAGGCCCTGAACATAACGGGCGACAAGCTGGATGAAGAACCATACCAGCTGCAGAATGGCGATGCATTTGGATAGCATATCTCCTTTGCTTCGGTCTTCTAAGTCTGCCTTTGGAATATCAGGCATATCCACGGATCCATCATGAACAAACCGCAGAAGTTCTTCGGGTGAAAGAGTTGCTCGCGGCGTATCATTTAATTTGTCGTAGAGCAGAAATCCACCCATACAGGCGAAGAACCCATGCATCACTGTCCATTCTGTTCGGACATCTGTCACTAAGTGAAAGGTCTGAACATGCCATAACCGACCTCTGATATTGGGACCTGCAACTTGGACAGCATTTGGGCTAGGACTGTTCCTGTCGACCGATTGTGGAATTTCAGCATGTAGTGTAGTTGAACTCCTCTGTGCATTATTGTAATGTTCGTCATTAGGTTGTGCGTCAGGGAGATGATTAAAGTCTTTTGCAGTTTTACGAGCGCTAAAAAACTGCTGCGCGGCCCAAGTGATGATGAGTTCTGGTGCGATCAGCGCCATGCCCATGATAAATAGACGACGAGAGACAATAGCAACTTTTCCCTCGTACACACCCGGAATATTCGGATGGATTGCAGTCCATGTGCACGCAAATAATGTCGCAATGCAGCTCCAGACGATGTCCGACAAGGTTCTGGTGTCACTACAGGATAGACAGTCGGTGACGTCGAGTGTACGAATGGTAGTTCCATTGAAGTTGGACAGTGAAGCCCGAGCAAAAATCAATGGTAGGGGAGTCATAGTGAAATTAAGAGCATACTTTTGTTCGCTCAGCTCCTCTCGCAATATACCATGATATGTGCTACAGGATTTCTTCCTAATTCAGTGTACACAAACTCTGACTTGAAAGATAAGACAACCTAAATAGTAGTGGTCACTGGTTGTGGGGAAGGGGGGGTGTAATCACTCTTTCTCGGCAGTGTCTGATTCATGACGGCGAACTAAGGATGTGGAGCAAGAGACAAGTATACCTAGGTTTGCTGGCGCCGTATGGTGGAAATGACTATCTTCCTTCTTTGGTCTACGTAGAAGAGACTGGCAGTACTTGATGCCAGTACCACTGGCGGAAGGCGTAACGCGGCAACCATTAGAGAATGACGTGGGCGGCACTGATCTAGCTCCGAAGCTGAGCGCTTATGGTAGATACTACTGCAAATAAAAAGAGCAGTCCGCTGCGGACCACAAGTCTTCGATATGTCGATGGTAGGTGATGGACTCCTTGTGCCTGCAAGGCCAGGCAGCTCGGGGGGAAAGGCCCATAATAGCCCCATAGGCAGACCCTAATCAAAAAAAGTAGTGGCGAACGGGTGGTAGCGAAGGGAAAGTCTCGCATAGTATCACATCGAGGAAGACTGTATCAGGTAAGACCAGTCAGAATCATCTGACTTGACAGATCATCATGATTCAGATGTGGGCGGCCTACACCGGCATTGCTCAAATGACTTGCATCCTGTGAATACACGTCCTTGTACGCCACTCAACTTGCTCCGTGAACTACGCATCAACTGCCAGGTTGCATTGCTTACTACGGTGTCGTCAGTGTGAGTAGATGCCGTACAGCGACTTGGTGGAGGGGTCGGTGGTGTCGTTTCATAAATGGCGGTCCAACAATAGGTGAGTCGGAGTCTGAAACCTAACTGACCGGCTCAGGCGGTCCGGTAGTCTGCCTCTCATCTCTTCCCGACATGATGACAGCTGTCTTCGTTATCTCAGGTAATGCATTCCTCGTTGTCGTCACGCATACTGCACATCTGTGTTACTACGGTATATTTGTTTAGTAATACTTAGTTGCCTCGCGTGCAAAATAGTAAGTTTTTGACCCTCCATCAACACTTTTTGTGATCTAACATGCTTTCGTGTCTTTTGACCAATGATTCCTTGTCGAGTCTTTCCGACTCATTCTCAGTGTTACTGCAGCTACATGCCATTCATTTTTTACAGCCCGCATTTGCTTGATCCCATGCAGTCCAGCAGCCATACATCTCGGTATGTCTCGTCGCACGCCAGCATTTGTCGCGTGAGCATTTTGCAAATGTCTTATTAATACTTGCGCCCCCAAGGTCATTGCTTACTTTTTTTAGCTGGGAAAGAAGCATGCTATTATGATATACATAATCAAATGTCAATCATTAGACGTGCAGAGCACTCCCTTGGTTCGCATTAAATTCGAACGGACCAGCCGCCGCTTGTTTCTATTGTCTTGCTTGACGGGATCCTAACTGTTGGAGCATGCACAAGGCATGCATGGACTTATCGGTGTGGCGGTCGAGGAGCTCGAGTTAGTATTTGCGAAGCTCACAACAGGCGGACCGGGGAATGTGTATTTGACAGGTGGGTTGTAGATCTTTGCAACAATCAGTGACTTGTTCGATCAAACGGCCAACAGGAAATGTGGCTCACATTCGGGGTCAGGATACCAGGATCAGTCTCTGAGTAGCAGTCAGGGAATGTACACTCTTCACTTGATGTCGGACCCTGAGTCTGATCACCCCCAACGTTCAGTTGGATACAGGCAGGATAGAACTCAGCGCCTCCCTCCGTCATGGCAAGGTGGAGAGCAATAATCTCTGAGCGAAGCAAGTATTGGCCAGGCGCGAGCTTGCTTGGGATCGTCACGTTTGCAGGAGCCCGAGACGCTGCAAAACCATATGAGCGAAATAAAGTCAAATGAGTACGAGTGCTGACTGAGGGCTGCCTGGTACCAGGTTTTACCATCGGATTCGAGGCCCAGCTCAGAAATCTTGAACCACTTGGCATTCGTCGAGTTGTATGTAGAGCAGGAGCCCTCGCACTTGGTCATGTAGTGCATCAGCGGACCTGTAATATGTGGCCACTGCGAATCGTAGTCAAATGTCAATACATAGCATTAGGAAGGAACCGCATACGTTAGTTGAGCCGTTGAATTCACCAACCCATAGAACCTCGATCTTGGAGCCAGGATTCGCATTTCCAACCAGGGACGCGAGCTGAGCATCTTGTCCGCAGTTGGTAGCCGGGTTTGTGGTACCCAGGATAGGAAATGTTGTGCTGACAAGACGGATGATAGAAGGGACAGGGGTTACGACATTCAAATTATTTCCCTTGTAGACGGTACCGTCGATTGTCACCTGTTGTACGAACCCGTGGGCTGCAACGAGAGCAGGAATGGCGATAGCAGAGATAATTCGGAGAATGCGGAGCATCATAGGTGCGCAGAGCGTAAGGGGATATCAGAAAAGAAGAGAGGTGAGGTAACGCTTGGGAGAAAATCCAAGGAAGAGATGAACGATGAAGCGATGGTTCAGATGAGCGTTGCTAAAAATATTAAACAGACGTCGGGATTGCGCACAACATGAAGGGCTGTCTAAAATACGGGCTAGGGAGCATGGTGTGTTTAGAGACTGTCTTTTTATGGCCTGCACGAGGAACGAATAAAAGCACACTATTGTCACTGTAGATCATCCTTGATCGCGCATTGGCCTCCAATTTGCATGCTCCTCGTTTCTCCACATCATGAACCAACCAAGGTTGAACAACACATGCTGCAGGGGGAACAAACCCATGGAGGCAGTCAATAAGTTACATTACCATGTCATTGGGTCAAAAATCAAATCAAATCAACTACCTCAATGCTCCGCTGGCGTGGTTTCGTCATGTTATTCGCATGATCCATCTCAAACATAAAGTGCTGGGCCGCTGACGCATTGTCAACACAAAGGTAAAGGAAGGAGACACGTAGTATTGCAGCGGTCCGGTTCAGTCCGGTTCAGAGGGAATTTTGCAAGAACAGAACCGAACCCTTGTGAACAGTTTTGAGCGATCAGGTTCAGTTTGTTGGGAATTCGAGTGTGAACGGACCTTTTCCACAGGCCGAGGGTGTCGATTTCCAGGGTAGCCTGGATACCTAAAGAGAGGACGTGCTTAGTGAGCACGCAAACAGTTAGTAGAGCACGTTACTTATTGGAAAGATGTGAGATTTCGGGCATGAAAAATGGATCAGGAGATGGACTATGGAGAAAGCAAAGAGAGGAGGAAAAAAAGTCTATAGTCTCCCGCAAGGAGAATCAAAGGCTATGTGATAATGCTTAGTTTTAGGGCCTAGCGTGTTGCAAGTTGCGAAAACTTTGTCGAGTAACGCCTATTTTAAAGTGGCGATATTACATACTATCAATACAAGCTTACATAATCTGTTAACAGTTTTCGTACCGCTGGCACCTCAGTCTTTCGACTCACAAAACTGAGTACTTACATACACTCGTTATATGCTTCTTTCGACCGTTCTTTTTGTCTGTCACGGGTACTCCTTACAAAATTTTACTGACGTGCCTTCACTTCCAGTATTGGATCAACTTCTGAATCACTTTCCGACATCACACGGTGCACCTACTTCCGAGGAGTGTTGGAAACATTCCGAAAGCGCGGAATCCAACGACCTTCAACATTATTATTTCCACCAAACACGGAAATTAGAACGCTGGCAGACAGGTTATTACAGGGCAACGAGGCCGGGATGATGATCTGTGAGACAGTTTTCGGCCGTCAAGCTACTCTACTGCTTCCCAATTTAAAGTACGCGAAAAAAGAATGCAATTTTGAGTTATGACCCGGGTCAGAGTCCAGACGGATCTTGACCTCCGAGGCTCCAAAGTCAACCTGGGTCGGCGTCCGGACAGATGTTGGGATGATTTATCCAGGCAATGTTGACCACCAATCTGACCCAGGTTTCATCAACGGTCCTAGTACACACGCAAATTACCACGTCACCGCGGTGCTACATAGGAAGACACCCGGACTCTTTGATAATCGTCGATATCCCTCATTTTGAGGAACGGCCTCCTGGTGACGATGCGGCCGAATTGCCGCCCACTTTTGCTAGTTGCCATGTCGATGACTCCGTGTCATGACATGCGCTTCTGAATCAGCATGGAGTTATCCCCCGGAATCCAAAGCCAGACCTTGAGAGAAGGAAATTAGCACATAGTAGGATGCACTGCAGTGCAGGGGAAGGGGGTTTATGCAACCAGCTGAGGTAATTCAGGGTTCAGTTGCGTGTTACAACGTTTCCAAAATCCACTCACATATGCGATTTTACCTGGCTCTGCTGCTGCGTGTTCTTAGAAAGCCATCTCAAAGAAATTACTTTTCCTTGCTTGTATACGCAGAAGAACCGCCCTAAGCCCACCAATACTGGATCCGGATTCTGAATGGATAGTTGTTATCGAAGTTCGTTCAGTCAATCAAAGCACACCACTTGTTATCGTGTTATTCTTTCGTATCTGACAGTCCGGTCCACTGACGCCATTTTACCTGACAGAAGTAGAATACGGTTCTCGGTCCGTGTCCGTGTTATCTCGAATGATTCTGAACCTGGTGTTTTACTGAGTCCATCAACAACGCTTCTGCACCCTCTCACACTGCTTATTTGGCTCCTTCTCCTGCCAAACGCTGACGGGTCCAACAGTTGTTCGAGTGAGGTTATGTGAATGAGGGTTGGGGTCTTGCCGCCGGAGCACTTAGTGGCACGTGATTAGAACTTCGCAATGATAGCCGGTCTTGGCAAGCCAAATACTTAGAAAAAAGACAGTTATCCCTTGCGCTCTACTGCTGCGTCTATTTTCACCGGAAACGCTACTTGTCTACTGTGTGCCATTAATGTGCGAGGATTATGGAAGACAAATACTAACTTGGTGAGTGCCTCATTGACTGTACAACAACCTAGGCCAACCGACATTTCTAGCAGGAGTGTCACGCCCAATCGCGCTCTCTAGTATTTGCACTGCCCAACAGTGTACACCCAGTCATGATTTTAAATGACAATAGTTACTTGCCGAAGGAGACCGAGCGCACACTGAGAAGTATAACGGTATGCCCTTGATGACGAGGCTGCTGTTGCTCGTGTGCAGGTTAAGAACGCATCTGATACATATGTCTACAACCTACCTATGCACTCCATCTCCAACGGGAAGCTCGCTGGCCAGTGCGATGCTGCCGACAAGTCGAAACTTGAGAATTCTATCAGCAACTTGGGGTATTAGTATGTTTGAGCAACCAAGGGAATATTGCCATTCGTCGCATGTATCTTCTTGTCACCTCTTCTCGCTGCCTACCATAACTATCCACTGCCTCCCACTAACCACCTCGACCACCATCTCCTATCACTGTATACAGTGCAGTGCAGCGCTACCAAATTTCTTGGGTTTGGTTCACGTTCGAATTCCCCCCCCCCAAAAAAAAAAAGAAAGCCCGACCGCTCAGAACTGTTCACAAGGGTACGATTCTCGGTTCTTGCAAAATACCCTTTTGAACCGGACCGCAACTACATATCTCCTTGTTACCGTGGGCAATGCGCCAGCGGCCCGGTACCTTATGTTTGAGATGGGTTATGTGAACCACACGACGAAACCACGCCAGCAGAGCACTGAAGTAAGTTGATTTAATTTTTGATCCGACGATCTACCAATATAACTTATCAACAGCCTCAATTACGCTTGCTTCACCTGCAGCATGTATTATTCAACCTTGGTTTATTCATGGGGCGGAAGCATGGAGGAATGCGGAGCATCCAAATTGGAGGTCAATATACGATCAAAAGCGGGAGTGGTAACCATTCTCTTTCGTTCCCCGTGCAGGTTACAAAACGACAGTCTCTAGCCATACCATGCTTTTTCAGTTCTTGGTCTGTGATTTAAAAAGCCCTTCATATTGTGCACATCTTCTCTCAAACGTTACCTCACCTCTCTTCGTTTCCGACATCCCCTTACGCTTGGCGTGCGTATGATGCTCCGCATTCTCCAATCGATCTCTGCCCTCGTCATCCCTGCTCTCGTTTCAGCCCATGGGTTCGTGCAACAGGTGACAATCGACGGCACCGTCTACCATGGAAATACCTTGGATGTCGTAACTCCTGCCCCTTCTATCATCCGTCTTGTCAGCACAACCTATCCTATCCTTGGTACCTCAAACCCAGCCATTAACTGCGGACAAGACGCTCAGCTCGCACCTTTGGTTGGAGATGCGAACCCTGGCTCCCACATCGAGGTTCTATGGGTTGGCGAATTCAACGGCACAACTAACGTATGCAGTTCCCTCCTCATACTATGGATTGACAGCATTTGACTACGATTCCCAGTGGCCGCACGATACAGGTCCGTTGATGCACTACATGGCCATGTGCGATGGCCCCTGCTCTACATATGACTCGACGAATGCCGAGTGGTTCAAGATTTCTGAGCTGGGCCTCGAATCCGACGGCGATACCTGGTATCAGGCAGCCCTCGGTCAGCACTCTTACTCCTTTGACTTTCTTTCGCTCACGTGGGTTTGCAGAGACTCGAGTTCCCGCGAACGTGACGCTCCCAAACACACTCGCGCCTGGCCAATACTTGCTTCGCTCGGAGATTATCTCTCTCCACCTTGCAACGACAGAAGGAGGCGCCCAGTTCTATCCTTCCTGTATCCAATTGAACGTCGGTGGTAGTCAGACTCAGGGCCCGACATCAAGTGAGGAGTGCACATTCCCTGGCTGCTACTCAGACACTGACCCTGGTATCTTTGTTCCGGATGTGAGCCAAGTTTCCTGTCGGACTCTTGATCGAACAAGTCGCTGATGGTTGCACAGATCTACGACCGGCCTCTCGATTACATATTCCCCGGTCCGCCTATTGCGAGCTTCGTGAATACCAACTCAAGCTCCTCGACCACAGGCCAATGCAAGCTTCGTGCACGCTCCAACAATGAGGATGCCATCAAGCGAGACGAGACGAGAAAGCGGCAGCTGCTCCGTTCGCACTAAATGCGAACCAGAAAGCAAATGTGGCTTGATGTTCCTCTTCTTGTCTCACGAGCATTGTGAGCATTGTGGAGCACTTCACAGCATTGCGTGCCATCACAACGACTGATCCGCATACCCACCACACTATCATTTTCTAAACACATCCGTTTTCATTCACTCTCATTCCTACTCATGTAGAACCAATCACCATTTTTGTTTATTTTTTTATTTTTATTTTGGTATAAATGCGGTGTCCAATTGTTTGTTATCGGCACATCTGTGATCGGCCTCGTCCATGCGTAGTCATAGATAGAAGTATCAATGGGTCAATATAGTTATCATCGTATGCAGCTGAAGAGGTCAATATATGGGGAGTTCAAAGTTGGATTTTGGATGCCGATTTGGAGGTGGATTTGGAAACTTCCATGGCCAAGGACCAAGACAAAATCAGCTTAAACCCAAAGCATAGATTTCACGAGGATGATGAGGTGAGTCGTTGAAAAAACGAGGGGGTATTCGATGGGCATTCTCGCGCCGCTGGTTTCGACGTTGTGTAGCAACAGCCTAGCATATATATGATTAGACTTAATGAGAGGGGTTCATGAACTCGCCGCGTACATCTAATGTCGACTTGTCGACGTCCTAGATAACACGTTCAGTTGGTAAAGATATGATAAGCACTTAACTCACGTTCACCAGAAGCTCAGCAAGGCCATCGATAGCAGATATGTCCCATGTATATGCATTATTGTCTTTGCAGCTAGTAGCCAATAGCTTTCCATCTGTCGAAAACGACAAGCAGTACACTGAATCGACATGCTGAAATGGGGAACCAACGAGATGACCGTTCTCGAGGTTCCACAGTCGCGCTGTATTGTCGGATGATTAGATTTCACCTCGATTTCGCCTGCGCACACTGGTCGGACTCCCAAACACACATGATCTATACTGCACAAAAGAGAACGCCACCAATGGGGGCAGGAACTGATGACAAGCAGTTTGATTCGCAAGCGATCATTACAGCTACTACTGGCTACTGCTACAAGATACTATGAAAGAAGCGCTGTACTACAGCCACTTTCGCTCGGCTACATATGGGTTTCCTGAATCCTGATGCCGTTGGCCGATACAAATACATACTATAATATGTATATTAATACATCATGACATCTATCCATGACTACGCATCGACATGGCCCGCCCATCACAAATGGGTGCCGATAACATAAAAACATAAATTGCACACTGCATTTATGCAGAACAAAAGAGTGGGCTTGCTCCACAGGAGCAGGAATGAGCGTGAACGAAAGCGAGAGTGGATTTAAGAAAAGATCGTGTGGTGGATATGCAGGTCAGTCGTTGGTGTGATCGTATGACGTGGCACGCAGTGCCGTAAAGTGCCCTATTGGTGCACGTGAGGGAAGAAGGGGAACATCAAGCTCCCCTTGCGTTCTGGTTCGCATTTAGTGCGAACGGACCAGCCGCCGCTTGTGTGACCGTTTGCTCTTGCTGTCTCGCTTGACGGCATCCTCGTTGTTGGAGCGTGCACGAAGCATGCATTGGCTTATCGGTGTGGTTGTGGGCGTGGCAGATGGCGCAGAGGTAATGTATGTTCCAGCAGACATGGAAGAGGTGATAGTAGAAGGGTGCGCTCCAGAGGAACTCGATACAGAGCCTGTGGGTGTCGAGGAAGGCGCAGAGGAGCTCGAGTTGGTATCCGCGAAGCTCACAACAGGCGGACCGGGGAACGTGTACTCGATGGGTGGGTTGTAGATCTGTGCAACAATCAGTGATTTGTTCGATCAAAAGATGAACAGGAAACGTGGCTCACATTCGGGGTCAGAATACCAGGATCGGTATCTGAGTAGCAGCCAGGGAATGTACACTCCTCACTTGATGTCGCAACCTCAGTCTGATCACCTCCAACGTTCAGTTGGATACAGGCAGGATAAAACTCGGCGCCTCCCTCCGTCATGGCAAGTTGGAGAGAGATAATCTCCGAGCGAAGCAAGTATTGGCCAGGCGCAAGCGTGCTTGGGATCGTCACGCTCGCAGGAGCCCGAGAATCTGCAGACCCATGTAAGGGCAAGAAATGCAAAGGAGTGAGAGTACTGACCGAGGGCTGCCTGGTACCAGGTAGTGCCGTCGGATTCGAGGCCCAGCTCAGAAATCTTGAACCATTCGGCATTTGTCGAGTTGTATGTAGAGCAGGAACCATCGCACTTGGCCATGTAGTGCATCAGCGGACCTGTATTGTGCGGCCACTGCGAATCGTAGTCAAACGTCAATCCATAATAGTAGTAGAGAACCGCATACATTAGATGAGCCGTCGGTTCCGCCAACCCATAGAACGTCGATCTTGGAGCCAGGGTTCGCATTTCCAACCAGGGAGGCGAGCTGAGCATCTTGTCCGCAGTTCATGGCGGGGTTTGTGGCACCCTTGACAGGACTGTTTGTGCTGACAAGACGGATGATAGAAGGGGCAGGGGTTCCGACATTCAAGTTATTTCCCTGGTAGACGGTACCGTCGATTGTCACCTGTTGTACGAACCCATGGGCTGAAACGAGAGTAGGGATGACGAGAGCAGAGATAAATTGGGCAAAGCGGAGCATCATAGGTGCGCCAAGAGTAACGGGATGTCGGGAAAAAAAGAGAGGTGAGGTAATGCTTGGGAAGAAGGTCCAAGGGGAAGATGTCGACGAACGATGAGGCAACGATTCAAATAAGTCTTTGTTAAATAGACTAAACAGGCGATCACCAGGATTGCGCACAATACGAAGGGCGTTCTAAGTCACAGGCCAGGGAGTGAAAGATCATGGTATTGTTGAAGACTGTCTTTTTATAGTAGCCTGCACGAGGAACAAAAGAAAATGCTTACCATTGTCACCGTACATCCTCTTTGATCCCGCATTGGCCTTCAATTCACATGCTGCATTCTTCTCCATGCTTCCACCTCATGAACAAACCAAGATTGAACAACACATGCTGCAGGCGGAACAAACGTAATGGAGGTTTGCCACAAGTCATCGGATCAACATCCAAATCAACTTCTTCAGCGCTCCGTATTGTTCACACGACCCATCCCACTGCATAATAAGGTGCCGGCCACTGGCACATTGCCCACACAAGGGTAACAGGAAGAAGACACGAGGGGATAACACGACAACAAGTCGTGTGCTTTGATCGATTGAAACTTCGATAACAATTGTCCATCCGGAATCCGGATCGAACGTTGGTGGGTGGGTTTAGGGCCGTCTCTTCTACGGTAAGACATTTACATAAATGACTTCATTTGACTCTCTCAGAAGGCGCAGCAGCGGAGCTGGCAGATGGAAGGTTTAAAACTGCATAGTATGTGAGTTGATTTTTGAAACATCGTAACACCCAACTGAACCTGAATCGTCTCAGAGCCTGCTTGCATGACCTCTTTTCCCTGCACTGCAGTGCATCCCGCTACATTCTAACTTCTGACTTTGGAAAACTAACTTCATGCTGGTTTAAACTTCAGACGTGCATGTCACGTCGTGTAGTTATCGACATGACAACGTAGCAAGCGTTCGCAGCCGCATCGTCATTAGGAAAGCCGTTCCTCAAATGAAGGATATTGATGATTATATAAAGAGTCCGACAACCTTCCTATGTAGCATCACGGCGACGCGGTAATTATGCATACGCACCTTCCGATTCATTGCTGATCATGCCAATGGGCCCATGGGAGAGCATACAGTAGACACCGGACGCGGTACGCCTCGTGACTCTGTGCTCAGTGAGGACGATGACGACGCGTACGAATGGGTGATTTTAAGGATGAAACTCAGCCGCCGACACTTTGAAGACCTGCAGGAAATAATCACCGACAATTTCAACAACATGTTCAGAGGTGATTCGACCAAAATCCCACATATGCATTCTTATTTCTATGCTACGGAACTGAACTAAATCTCCGAACAGCGACTTTTAAAGCGAGGTTGGACCTGAAAACTATTATTATATGTTACGTGTCTGTTGCAAACGCTTATCCATCGCCTTGCAGTATTAATGCGTCTTTTGGGGCATTTACACACTCGAGATTCTTCACAACACATAGAACGAACTACGACCTACATCGGGTTGGGGTATGTCTATATACTATGCAAGGAACCTACAGATTTGCTAATAGTGTGGAATAAAGCTGGTCCAAGCTACTGTATCGTATACGCCAGGAGGTAGTGATCGCAAGTTCATCAGCATAAGTACAATTAGTCCAACACGTGCAATGACATATATCACAGGACTGACCAGCGTTATCATAAGGTGCACAAGTGCACAACAACAACAACCACAACAACAACAACAAAACCACAACAGCCACCACAACAATCACCACCACAATCACCACCACAGCAGCCTACAGGCACGCAACTAGGCAAAAGGAAAATGGACACTGGTGCAGATAATGTCGAAAGGGAAGCCACACGCCATAGTATATCCCCTTGAGACCAGCCCAAACAATGGATCCCCCCAAAAAACATCCCACTGAAACATCCAATGAGAAATATGACACCGCCATGAGTGCCAGCGTAACCGCCTAGCGACGGAACCCGATGTGAACGAACAGCACGGGGAGAAACGGTAGAGTTAAGACCCATAAGACTCCCAAAGGGATAAGTGAGATAAGTGGTATAAGACTTAAGGCCTCCAGCTGCAAATTCTGCGTCTGCTTTGCTGGAATGCAAACGAATTAAATGGATGTTAAGCAATAATACTGACGACATACCCATATTCTAAGTTGTCTGGCGGAGATGCAGTCGCTTTCAAATGAACAGGATAAGGACGTCCCACATCCTTGGGCTTCTTCCACCAAAAGCCATAGGCGATGCAGGTCAAAGCGGCTACGGCTAATGTATCGAATTCAAGGAATGTAATTGGAAGGTTCTGCGCATAACGGGCGGCAAGCTGAATGACGAACCAGACCAGCTGCAGTATGGCGATGCCTTTGGATAGCACATCACCCTTGCTTCGATCCTCTATGTCTGCCTTCGCAATGTCAGGTATGTCCACCGACCCATCACGAACAAAGCGCAGAAGTTCATCGGGTGTTAGAGTGGCTCGTGGCTTGCCATTGACGTAGAGCATGAATCCTCCCATCCAGGCGAAGAACCCGTGTGTGACTGTCCATCCTGTGTGAGCATCGGTCGGACGTCAGTTAATATTGACCAAAGAGTCCAAGCATGTAGCTGACCTGTAAACTTGAGGTCTGCGGTTCGAAGAGCACTCGGACTAGAATTATTCCTTTCATCCAATCGTAGACTTTCAGTCGGCAATACGGCTATATTTTCCTCTCCTGTGCTCTGATGATCGGCACGTTGTACGCCAAAGACATTATTGAAGTCTTCCGCAGCTTTACGAGCGCTAAAAAACTGCCGGACGGCCCAAGTGATGATGAGTTCCGGAGCGATCATCGCCATGATCATGATGAATAGACGGCGAGAGGTAGTAGCAACTTTCCCCTCATCCATACCGGGAATATTCGTGTGGATTGCAGTCCATGTGCATGCAAACAAGGTTGCAGCGCAGCTCCAGATGATGCCCCACAAGGACCTGGTGTTATTATTGCATGAGAAGTTGATGACGTCGAGCGTAGCGCTCGTGGTTCCATTAAAGCTGGACAGCGATGCACGTACAAACGGGATATACAACGAGACAGCGATGTATAGGAAGACCGTCATGATGATGAAGTTGAATAGGCACGTATGCCAAACGAAACTTTATTGGAATATTCAAGCGACTGTTCTCGTGTTTACCGCACGTAGTACATGAGGCACTTAGTTAGAATTTGTATCGCCTACCGGTAGTATTGAACGCGCCGACCCCTACTTACTCAAACTTCATGCTTCCCCCGATGGACAAATGCGGTCAGATACTAGCCCTGAAGTCGAAAGTGGAGACAAGGAGAGATTTGCGGGAGTGCACGTGTTGGATCGACGACTGTTAGAAAGAGAGCGCTCAGAGAACATAGCATTGCAAACACATTGCTCTAAGGTTAGCAGGAAAATTATTCTAACCCAGAACGCATAATTCAAATACGTACTGTCATAAAATCTTGCTGCCGGTACAATGGGCTTGATCGGGACAGTGTCGAAATGGAAGGGTGATTCATGATTTACGCGCCAGGCCCGCAGTGCACCGTTCGTTCCGCACTCGTATCAACTGTTTGCTCATATGGTATGCATGAGAGATGGCGAAGCAATTGTAGGATTCAACTCGCATATTCGTACCATTACATAATTACTTCATTTGTACTTGTCCTTTCAGTCACGTGTCTGCAGAACCCTCTGCTAATTTCATCGTCGTACCTCAGTCGTTGTTTTCAACACTGAGGTACATTGGGTTCGTCTAGTCATTTGCTTAGTCTCGAGATTCTCCGCGACACATAGAACGAATAACAGCGGGTTGGGGTATGTCTAGATACTGGAGGAATAAGTATACCCGAACTGCAATGCAAGAGAATCTACAAATTTGTTAATAGTGTGGAAATTCGAATAAAGCTGGTCCAAGCTACTGTATCATATACGCCAGCGGGTAGCGATAGCAGGCTCACCAGCATAAGTACAATTAGTCCAATACGTGCAGTGATATATATCGCAGAACTGATCCCTATTATAATTCTGAAGAAACTGTTGATGGAAGGCAAAAACTTCCAATAATCGCTTAAAGCCCCATAGCCATAAGAAAGGAAAATGGACGCTGGTGCAAATAATACCGCAAGGGAAGCCTCACGCCATGGTATGGCCCCTTGGGACCAGCCAAAACAATGGATTCCCCCAAAAAGCATCCCACTGTAACATCCAATGAGAAGTATGATACCACCATAAGTTTCAGCGTAACCGCCTAGCGACGGAACCCGACGTGAATGAACAGCACCGGGGGAAATGATAGGCTCAAGACCCATAAGACTCAGAAAGGGATAAAAGAGATAAAATGTATAAGAATAAAGGCCTCCAGCTGCAAGTACTGTGTCTGCTGTGCTGAAATGCGGACGAATTAAATGGATGTCAAGCGACAATGCTGACGACATACTCATATTCTAAGTCGTTTGGCGGAGATGCAGTCGCTTTCCAATGAACAGGACAAGGACGTCCCACATCCTTGGGCTTCTTCCACCAAAAACCATAAGCGATGCAGGTCAAAGCGGCCACGGCTAATGTATCGATTTCGAGGAGTGTAATTGGAAGGTTCTGCGCATAACGGGCGGCAAGCTGAATGACGAACCACACCAGCTGCAGAATTGCAATGCCTTTGGATAGCACATCACCCTTGCTTCGATCCTCTATGTCTGCCTTCGCAATGTCAGGTATGTCCACCGACCCATCACGAACAAAGTGCAGAAGTTCATCGGGAGTTAGAGTGGCTCGTGGCCTGCCATTGACGTAGAGCATGAATCCACCCATCCAGGCGAAGAACCCGTGTGTGACTGTCCACTCTGTGTGACCATCGGTCGGACGTCAGTTAAACATTGACCGAAGAGTCCAAGCATGTAGCCGACCTGTAAACTTGACGTCTGCAGTTTGAAGAGCGCTCGGACTAGAATTATTCCTCTCATCCAATGGTAGAATTTCAGTCAGCAATGAGGCTGTATTCTCCACTCCTATGCTCTGGTGATCGGCACGTTGTGCACCAAAGGCACCTTTGAAGTCTTTCGCAGCTTTACGAGCGCTAAAGAACTGTCGGGCGGCCCAAGTGATGATGAGTTCTGGAGCGATCATCGCCATGACCATGATGAACAGACGGCGAGAGGTAGTAGTAGCTTTTCCGTCATCCATACCGGGGATGTTCGGGTGGATTGCAGTCCATGTGCATGCAAATAAGGTCGCGGCGCAGCTCCAGATGATGTCCCACAAGGACCTGTTGTTAATACTAGATGAGGAGTTGATGACATCGAGCGTAGGGCTCGTGGTTCCATTGAAGCTGGACAGCGATGCACGTACGAGCGGGATATATATCGAGACAGCGAGGTGTAGGAAGACCATCATCATGAAGTTAGGTAGGCAAGGTACCAAACAAAACATCAGTGCTTACAGCTGTGTGCGTGTATAAATGAGGCTGGCGCGTGAATGAAAACACAACAAACATGAGTGCAAAAAAAGGACTTAGTGAAATGTGTGATGGCCTGCACCACTGTTGCCCATGGAGGAAGTTTGACTGTCGTAGATGGCCAAGCCGAAGTTGAAGAACGCATGTGACATATCTATAACGTCATATTACAAGTAGCGGAGTTGTATTAGTATAAATAGCTACCCAGAATGAGAACGATTCTCACACACGATCGTCCAGTGCCCATTTTGAACTCTCTGAAATCATCAACTGCGTTGGCTTTACTCGGCATACCTTCTACCGAATCAAGAGGCTCTATGATGAGACAGGTCATGTTGTCAAACCAAGAAGCGAATTTCTCGATCATCCGCGTATCCTCAACCTCGAAGACCTGCACTACCTACTTGAGCTTTTTCACCGCCATCCGGACTACTTCCTTGATGAACTGACCAACCTCATGGAATCCAATCGTTTATCCCCATTCCCTACAACTTTTCTGGGTCATCTACAGTATGTTTGAGTTCACATGTAAGAGGGTCAAACCAACTTC
Organism: Rhizopogon roseolus; assembly: GCA_930272055.1. Classification (NCBI taxonomy): domain Eukaryota; kingdom Fungi; phylum Basidiomycota; class Agaricomycetes; order Boletales; family Rhizopogonaceae; genus Rhizopogon; species Rhizopogon roseolus. Next base: position 8,890 of record CAKNEV010000336.1, on the reverse strand, counting down.
AAGATGTCTTATTTGACTCGGACGTGTTTGTTTGATGTGCGGTGGTCTCAGCACTATACCCAGTCTGAATCGCATTAATCCCGTCCTTGTCCTATTTTCCTCCCGTTGCTCTTTCTCCTTCTGTTCGTGCTACCGTTAGCACCACTGCTGAGCTGCCCTCTAATTATGACATTTGCAAAGGTGCGGGCATTGCATGCGCTCTTAGGGGACGCCCTCGATGATATTCATCGCGTTTTTTCACAACAATTTTTCCCACCTTCACCGCACCACATCCTGCGCGAAACAGCCCCAGACACCACCTTCGCACTTACGCGTGTCGCGAGCCTACTCGACAGTGGGAAGAGTGTTGCCAGTGTCTTTGCAAAGTGAGCTATCGCTGTTCTGCACCTCTCTTCTAATGCTTCCGATTACGGCCCTGAGAAGAAATATGAAGACACAACTGGAATAGCTGCTTTCGTCGATTGTGGTGCGTTTCCTTCTGCATTCTACAGGTGTACAATTCTGAACATGATGATCCCAGCACCAACGAGTTGTTCAAGTCAGCTGCATGACTAACCGAGGCGTTCATAGGCGCCCAGCTCCCTTTTAACCCCTGCAGTCACTCCCGGGCGTGCTACTAGAGATCCTCCATGCAGCTATGATACGCATATGTCAGTTCTAAACGTTAAAAATAAAGAGGACGGTACGCATATACCTTGCCCCTTCTCCAAGGATAATGACGTCCATGCATCTGCTCCTCTAGCAGAACCACAGCCTATCCGCGTTGAATTAGTCGGAAGGATTACTGAGAAGTCTGGAGTAGAGCTCGATACCCTCCCTCCATTCAATCTTGCATTCAATACGCATGTGCCTTCCTTTGAATGGCTAGAAGATGGTGGATTGGACGCACTTGGCGGAAGTGGTGTCGGGGCAGGTCATTTCCCGTTCGGGGATGCAGATGATGCCGTACACAATCAATTTGGACATGTGAGGAATAAGGGTACGTTGTCTATGCGCAGCGGTCGTAACTGCGCAAGTGTTTCCGTCTCGAGCGGGAGGGAGGCACCCGGGGCTATCCTAAGCGGTATGTTTCCATTTACGCCTTTTTTTATTTTTATTTTTATTTACTTTTTTGTTTTTGTTTTTGAGTCTGCGGTCCTGACATTTATGACCCCAGGCTTTGATTGGCTTTCCTTCCCGCGAGGTTCGACGATAATGAATATTGGCGGATGTGTCAGAAGCGATCCTTGCAAAAGCGTTTGGAGTGGACGGCGCGAAAGCGTGAGCAGCGATGCAGGTGAACACGGAGATGAAGATGAAGATACTGTAGAAAATGCCGCCTTTACTACACCATTGGCTTGCAACGACGTCACCCCATACAAATCCCGGGGCGGTCTCAAGTCCTTCGCTTCTCGAGACGAGCTCAAGTCACCCATTTTTTCGCGTCGATCTGACAACATTCAAATCAACGTCTTCAGCGCTCCGCTGGCATGGTTTCGTCGTGCTGCTCACGACCCACATCACTACATAACAAGGTGCCGGGCCACCGGCACATTGCCCACACAAGGGTAACAGGAAGAAGACACGAGTGAATAACACTACAACAGGTCGTGTGCTTTCATTGATTGAACTTCGCTAACAATTGTCCATCTGGAATCCAGATGGAATGTTGGTGGATGGGTTCAGGACCGTTTCTTCTACGGCGATTACATAAATAACTTCATTCGACTCTCAAAAGGCGCAGCAGCGGAGATGGCAAGTGGAAGATTTGGAACCGCATATATGGGTGGATTTTGGAAATATCGTAACACCCAACTGAACCTGAATTGTCTCCCAACCTGGTTGCATAACCTCTTCCACCAGCACTGTAGTGCATCCCACTACACTTCCTTCTCTCGAGGCTGACTGCGGAAAACTAAATTCATGCTGGATTTAGACATGCATGCCATGCCATGGAGTTATCGATATGACAACGCAGCGAATGTGCGCGGCCATTCAGCCGCATCGTCATTAGAAATGCCGTTCCTCAAAATGAAGGATATCGAGGCGACGCGGTAATTATGCATATGCACCTTCCGATTGATTGCTGATTATGATGGGCCCATGAGAAAGCATACAATAGATACCAGACGCAGTACGCGGTACGCCTCGAGGCTTGGCGCTCAGTGGGGACGACGGCGACGCGTATAAAATGGGTGATTCTAGGGATGAAACTCAGCCGCCGACGCTTTGAAGACCTGCAGGAAATAATCACCGACAATTTAAATACATGTTCAAAGGTAATTCGACCAAATCCCACATATTCATATGTTTTCTCATTTCTATGCTGCGGAATGTCCCAACAGCGACTTGTGTTAAGAGGTTAGACATTGAAGACTAGTATTATACGCTACGTGTCTGTCACCAATGCTTAACCATCGCCTTGCGGTATTCATGCGTCTTTTGGGGCATTTACCTATTCTTGAGATTCTTCGCGACACATAGGACAAACTACAGCGGATTGAGGGGGAGTATCGTATTCGTTGGTATGCTTATATACCCGAGGAATAAGTTATCATAACCTTTGACTGCAATACAAGGAATCTACAAATTTGCTAATAGTGTGGAATAAAGCTGGTCCAAGCTATTGTATCGTATACGCCAGCAGGTAGCGATCGCAAGCTCATCAGCATAAGTACAATTAGTCCAACACGTGCAATGATATATATCACAGGACCAACCACTATTATAATTACCAAGAAGCTGTTCATGGAATGCAAAAACTTCCAATGATCGCTTAAAGCCAGACAGCCATAACGAAGGAGAATGGACACCGGTGCAGATAATGTCAAAAGGGAAGTCCCACGCCATAGCATATCTCCTTGGGACCAGCCCAAACAATGGATCCCCCCAAAAAGCACCCCACTGAAACATCCAATGAGAAGTACGATAGTACTATAGGTTTCAGCGTAACCGCCTAGCGACGGAACCCGACGTGAATGAACAGCACGGGGAGAAATGGTAGGCTTAATACCCATAAGACTCGAAACGGGATAAACGAGATAAAAGGTATAAGAATAAAGGCCTCCAGCTGCAAGTGCTGTGTCTGCTGTGCTGGAATGCGGACGAATTAAATGGATGTTAAGCGACAACACTGACAACATACTCATAGGCTAAGTCGTTTGGTGGAGATGCAGTCGCTTTCCAATGAACAGGACAAGGACGTCCCACATCCTTGGGCTTCTTCCACCAAAACCCATAGGCGATACAGGTCAAAGCGGTCACGGCTAATGTATCGATTTCGAGGAATGTAATTGGAAGATCCTGTGCATAACGGGCAACAAGCTGAATGACGAACCACAACAGCTGCAGAATTGCGATGCCTTTGGATAGCACATCACCCTTGCTTCGATCCTCTATGTCTGCCTTCGCAATGTTAGGCATGTCCACCGACCCATTACGAACAAAGCGCCGAAGTTCATTAGGTCTCAGAGTGGCTCGTGGCTTGCCATCGACGTAGAGCAGGAATCCGCCCATCCAGGCGAAGAACCCGTGTGTGAGTGTCCATTCTGTGTAGCCATCGGTTGGATGTCAGTTAACATTGACCAGAGAGTCCAAACACGTAACCGACCTGTAAACTGTACGTCTGCGGTTTGAAGGGTACTCGGACTAGAATTATTCCTTTCATTCAATGGTAGAATTTCAGTCAGCAATACGGCTGTATTCTCCTCTCCTATGCTCTGATGATGATCGGCACGTTGTGCACCAGATGCATCTTTGAAGTCTTTTGCAGCTTTGCGAGCGCTAAAAAACTGCCGGGCGGCCCAACTGATCATGAGTTCTGGAGCGATCATCGCCACAACCATGGTGAATAGACGGCGAGAGGTAGTAGTAACTTTCCCCTCGTCCATACCGGGAATGTTCGGGTGGATTGCAGCCCATGTGCATGCAAATAAGGTCACAGCGCAGCTCCAGATGATGTCCCACAAGGACCTGGTGTTATTACTAGATGAGGAGTTGGTGACATCGAGCGTAGGGCTCGTGGTTCCATTGAAGCTGGACAGCGATGCACCTACAAACGAGATATACAACGAGACAGCGAAGTATAGGGAGACCATCATGATGATGAAGTTGAATGGGCATGTGCGCCAAACCACACTTCAGTGCTTTTATCGATGGACAAATGCGGTCAAATAGGCCCAGAAGTCGAAAGTGGAGATAAGGAGAGGCAGAGAGTGCTCATAATGGGGTCGAGAGCATAACATGTACATTGATCTAGGGTTAGCAGGAGAATCATTCTGACAATGTAATTCAAATACGTACTGATGGGCTTGATCAGGACAGCATCGAAAAGGAAGAGGTGATTCGATGATTTATGCGCCAGGCCCGTGCTCCATTCCCTCCACACTCATATCGAGTGCCTGCTCGCATGATACGCATGAGATGACTGCGATGTTGCAAGGCAAAGAATTTACACATTTGTCTACTAATAAAGGTGTGGAACAAACTCGGTCCAAACCACTGTATCGTACACCCCAGGGGGCATTGACTGTAGGCTCAATAGCATAAGTACAATTGGTGTAACACGCTCAACAAGATAATGAAAGAGAGGATCGGAGTAGCATACAGTAGTCCTCGTTGATGCGAGGCAGAAACTTCCAACGTTTTCTTATATAAATCATGATAATAAGACAAAAGAAAAACAAATAGCGGCACACACATAATATAGCCGCACGCCATAATATTTGGTCTGTTTGTCTCTGGAACAAAAAATGCCAGCCAAGACAATGCACCGCTCCGAAGACCATCCCACTAAAACATCCAATGTAGATTATGATGTCATCATGAGTTTCAACATAGCCACCTATAGTCGGAACCCGACGAGAATGAGTAGCGCCGCGAGAAATAACAGGCTCGGCATTCATAATACTCAAGCACGGATGGAAGAAGATAGTAAAGATAAGAACAACAGTGTAGCGACATATCTTGCATCTGCCTCGCTAAAATGCAGACAAATTTGGCCAGGGATACAATGACATACCCGTAGACGAAGCGGCTCGGCGAAGGTGCGATGTGTTTCCAATGGACAGGAGTACATCCTTAGGCTTCTTCCACCATCAACCATAGGCGATGCAAGTCAGAGCTGCCACAGCAAGTGTGTCGATTTCAATCAGCGTCATCGGAAGGTCCTGGACATAATGAGCCGCAAGCTGGAGGAAAAACCACACCAGGTGTAGAATAGCGATGCCTTTTGATAGTACATCACCTTTGCTTCGATCTTTTATGTTCTCCTCGTCGATGTCCGACACGTCCACAAAGCCATCGCGAAGAAAGCGCAGGGGTTCAAGATCATGACGTGTGCGGCACACAGTGTCATGGTTTGCCGTGGGGTGTACACCGACGCCTAAGTATGAAGTGAATTCGGTGCAAAAGATAAGACAACCTTAGCGCGAGGTCCTTGTTGGCAAGTCTGCTGCAGCCCAGTGTCTGGTGACTCTCCCTTCATGATGATCGATGAAACTGCAGCGGCTAGCTAGAACTGTAGTCTGTTGCTTCGAATGGAGACATTAACCACTTGTTTCAGGAGTGAATATGCGATGATCATGTGAATCCATTATAAGAGATTGCTTCTATTCGTGACGTCGGTACTGTGAAATACGGTATGGCCTGGAAACTGTCGCTCAGTTCAGTTTCAAGTATAGCGAAGGTTATGGAAACTGTACACGCCCGGAATGTATGGGTGAAATATACATGCAAGTAAGGTCGGATTCCTGGATGTCGATGAAGAATGGCTGATGTGCAGGGTGGAAGGTAAAGTCACCGGCAATGGCCGAACGACCTGGTTGGTTTTCTAAGCTAGCCGAGGCACGAGGCTAGCATAGAATTTAGTCTACGCTCAGGCTATCTCTCTTAACGCACCGTTTCCTATCCCTCATTGTAAATGCAACTGGGACTGAAAAACTCTGGGCCAACGTGATTTTGAAGTTTCTCGACGATCTCTACCCTCCTGCAGCAAGAACAAGCCAGGTATTGTCAACGCCAGTCGCCCCAGAAAGGATGGATGGAGAAAGTATCAATTGACTTTAGCCTCGGAGTCACACTCACAGGCGCCCGCCACCATCGTTATTGACAACGATGATCTTGCCAGAGCGGCACAAGGAGAACCACCGCTGGAAGCTGGTGCATGTCAACACACCTCTCTGGCACCCGTTGCACCATCGAATGTGGTGCCAGCTGTACATCCATTGTCTGATTCAGCACCCGCACTGACACATCTTTCTGACGAGCGCATGCAGCCATCCATTCTGACTGCAATTTCTCCACTTGCGAACGAGAATCCTGAGCCCGCACCAGTACCCTTCGACAAAGGAAATATTCCTCTGGTACTACAGAAGACCGCAGCAACCTAGACTCCTCGAAGAATCCTCAAGATCGCCCTGTGCTTATCAATGCTGGAATCAACGGTTCGATTATGAACGACCAGCATCGCAATAGCACTAAAAAATCCCATTGTGCTTATCAACGCTGGGATCAACAATTCGATTACAGCTGACCAGTGTCGTGATACCACTGAAATACTAGTCCCACTTGTTTTTCTCGATCTCGCATCTCAGCAGCCTTGTTTTCATGTTGATATTCAGGTTCTACTCATCAACATTCTCCATGCTATCTTTCAGGTCATGCGGGCCTGGATACACTGCATGATCAGCCGTTCACCCTCGCCAGTCAGAGTCAGACTCGATGGTTTAGCAGTGCCTCCCCATTTCATTTATTTGAATTTTGAGATTAAATAAAAACACCCTCCAGATGTATAGTTATAGTCCTAGGGCCTACATGATGCCCCCAGTACATTGATGACTCGGAGCACACCTCCTTTTTCTATGGGTTACAAGCTTCGCCATGTGCGTCGCTGCACTCCTAATGGTTTGGGATACACAGCTCACCTTTACACCCAACATCAGCGGAATGGATTGTGCTACAGAGTGCTACAGAGTGCTACAGAGTGCTTTGTAGTTGCTACAGCCGCTGTTGCCGTTTCCTGATGAAGTTCAAACTAGCGTTTCGGGCCGGAAAACCCTACGGGTTTTCACCCAAAAACCTTCGTATATATCTACTAACAGTGTTCTTTACCACCATCGCTGGTGATTACACAACATGCCCGCTATCATCTTGTTTCTCAGTCCAGACACATAGCATCGATACGCATAGAGCTTCTTCTTTGGGTTGTTTTAACGTTGACTGCAGAGCTATGTTCGGTTGTATCGACATGTCTCCGTTGATATGCATCATTTTACCTTGTATGGCTCACTGCACCCTCGATTTGCACTTGGAATTTCCGTTTGCTAGCAGGCCTGTTTAACTTTTTGGATGTAAGAGGGTCAAACCGACTTCAAGATGTCGTCTTATTAATTATTAGACGTGTTTGACGTGTGTAGTCTAAACATTATACCCAGTCTGAATCGCAATCCCGTCCTTCTCCTATTTTCTTCCCGTTGCTCTTTCTCTTTCTGTTCATGCTACCGTTAGCATTACTGCTGACCTGCAATTACGACATTTGCAAAGCTGCGGGGGAGACGCCCTCGACGATATTCATCGCATTTTTTCACACCCATCCTCGCCACCTTCAACGCACTACATCCTGCGCGAAAAAGCCCCAGACATCTTCGCACTCACGCGTGTCGCGAGCCTACTCGACAGTGGGAAGAGCGTTGCCAGTGTCTTTGCAAAGTGAGCGATCGCTCCTCTGCTCTTCACATCTCTTCTCATGCTTCCGATCACAGCCCGGAGAAGAAATACGAAGACACAAATGGAATAGCTGCCTTCGTCGGATTGTGGTGCGTTTCCTTCTGCATTCTATAGATGTACATTTCTGAGCATGAGGTTCCTAGCACCGAAGTCAGCTGCATACCTCACCTAGGTGTTCACAGGCGCACAGCTCCTGCAGTCACTCTCGGAAGTGCTACTGGAGATCCTCCATGCAGCTATGATGCGCATGTGTCAGTTCTAAACGCTAGGAACAAAGACGGTACGCATATACCTTGCTCCTTCTCCACGGATAATGGCGCGCATGACCCCAGGCTTTCATTGGCTTTCCCTCCCGCGACTTTCATTCATTCGTAGCATTTCAGTCAGCAATGCAGCTGTACTCTCCTCTTCTATCTGATGATCGGCACGATGTGCATCAGGGGCAGGTTTGAAGCCTTTCGCAGCTTTACGAGCGCTAAAGAACTGCCGGGCGGACCAAGTGATCATGAGTTCTGGAGCGATCATCGCGATGACCATGATTAATAGACGGCGAGAGGTAATAGCAACTTTCCCCTCATCCATACCGGGGATGTTCTGGTGGACTGCAGTCCATGTGCATGCAAATAATGTGGCAGCGCAGCTCCAGATGATGTCCCACAAGGACCTGGTGTTAATACTAGATGAGGAGTTGATGACATCGAGCGCAGTGCTCGTGGATCCATTAAAGCTGGACGGCGATGCACGTACAAACGGGATATATAACGAGACAGCAAAGTATAGGAAGACCATCATGATGATGAAGTTGAATAGGCATGTGCGCCAAATAAAACCAGCGCTTCACTCGACGGACAAATGCGGTCAAGCGCTCGTGTTGGACTGCTAAAAAGAGACAGTGTGCTGGGTTGTACAAATTACTGATGCAGCGAGCGCTCGTAATATGAGTGAGAGCATAGCAAATACATGCACTGGGCAAGTTAGCAGGAGAATCATTCTGACCCAAAACGCGTAATTCAAATACATGCTGTCATCAGGACGGTGTCGGAAAGGAAGGGGTGATTCCATGATTTACGCGCCAGGCGCGTGCGCCGTTCGCTCCACACTCCTATCGAATAAGGCGAAAGGCCGCGCTCGCGCGGCAAAGCCGGCTACGGTTCACGGTCTGAAGCGCGATGCATTTTTCAAGCGG
>CAKNEV010000335.1:0-31250 GCA_930272055.1 Rhizopogon roseolus | reverse complement strand
ACCAAGTTTCCTTTCCTTTCGTACACTCGTTATATCGCGCTATTGATCTCTTATCCACTCACTCTCGTTTTCGTATCTGTCTTTCCGCAGTGAAGCTAACATTAATCTATCATTCTACAGCGGTCCATCTACCCCCTTCGCACTTCAAGTTGCATCGCCGCTAGTTACGTACGTCGTAGCTAACTTACAGAAGGAATGACTGCAGTGCATATGAGAAAACATACCCAGCGAGATAATGCTGCCCACGGTGCCAAGACAGCTTATCAGCATATTTCAACTTAAACTTCTTAGTGCTGCATACGTACACACTGAATGGTATTCCAATGTATCGCACCCAGCACGTTTTGAAGTCAGCACACCAGCCTTGAACTACACTTATACAACGAGCTACGCACACTGAGGTATAGGAAAGTCATGAGGGACCAGTGTTGCCTCTGCCCCAGATTATATGCGTTAGTATCTAGCCCCTCATCAGATGTGAATCTATTCACCCACACCAGCTCGACCTATAGAACCAGCATGATTTGTTTTAGTGAAATCATGATGATTACCCCGGCAATCGCAACAAACTACCTCTTGTCCAAATGTTAGTGCTGGAAAATAATATTAGGGACTCCATCAATAATTCCCTCGATAAGCATTAGTATTGGAGTAGTGCATACCCCAATCATATACCACCACAGTCAAGCCTACAACTGCGGGGGCGCATTAACGATTGATGAGACAAATTTCTCTCCACAAACCGTTGACATAACGTATTGACGATTAAAATCGATTGTCTGCCAGGAATTTGGATCACTTAAGATCATGATCGTATTTAAGGGATTGACTGACCACTGTCAGTTGACAGTGAGTGGCCGTGGACTTGATCGACGAACAACCATCGATCATGGTATTATACACGAGTATTCAACGCTTTCGGGATATATTGCTGTAGACTGTGACCATCAAACACTGTGTATGCTGTAGAAAAACCAGTACCCCACCATGGCTGGGTTCCATGGAGACTACATAGTACTGTAGTTCTATGCTTTTGAGCTTCGGTGACAGAATCAAGTGATCCAATGAATGTGGAAGTGAATTAAAATGTTCAAGCCGCAGACGTCATATTTAGATGTATCGGAGATATTAACATGTGCACCGCCAGCCGTTAAGGTGTGCAGAAGGAAATTGCGAAGGCCATTAAGCTGCGACCATGAGATTCTCTAGGGACAACACTACGAAGAGTGGACTTTGGGAGACATACCGATGATGAAAAAAGGGATTGTGAATGAATGGATCTTGGAGGGGTCTCTAGCGGGATCCTAGGTGTAACCCTCCTGGGCCTCATTTGGCGCTCAATGTTGCGCTCAACATCGACATCAATTATTTATCATCTTGAACAAGCACTACCGTTCAAGCCGAGTGGGGGGCCGCCGCCCGAATGAATAGAAAACAAACGAGCAGCCCATTATCACATACCAACACGTGAGAGTGGCCTTACTCAAAGCTGTCAAATCGACGAGGCCAAAGTATCGACTGTGACCTAGCACGGTTTCATCCCTCAGAAGCTTCTCGCCGCGATGGAGGACCACACCGACAAACTCCCGACCTCCAACCGGCGGCCATCCGCTCCCACCAACATCCACCCATGCGCCGCCACCCAGAGTACCCCAACCCAAAGTGAAGGAACCCCCAACAGAGCAAAGCACTATTAGTTCCATACGGTCTGAGCTCGAACGTGTACGGACGACACTCGTACCAGACGTTGACGCGTTGGTTAGCGCCCTTGCTCCATCCATCGCATGTACACCATCTCCTACGCCACTGCAGTCATTTATTGCCGAAGCCCATCCTTTCCCTCCTCATCATACGCCCGCATCGAACCCCACTCCAGCGGACCACACGCGTTTATCTGAGCTTCTTCTACAGTCATTGCTGCACCTTGATGCTATGCACTTAGCTGGGTCGGATTGGCCTGACGCCCGAGCTGAACGCAAAGCTGCGGTGCGGGAGGTGCCAGGGGTCCTTGACTCGCCGGTTGGATGGGGCTTGGTCAGCGCGTTGAGTGCTGATTGGTACGTGAGGCTTGTGAGTTATGGACTGGAAGTACTCTTAATGACATACCTTAATACTGTGGACTATTTTTGAACTTCAGTGTCAGCTAGGTTATATGCCCATGGCTGTAGTGTTGCCGTAGTGTCTGCGTCGTGTGATGCGAGAGCTTTACATGCTTGATTCCTCCGCATCAAGCACAGGCGCAATAGTCCTACGTGACATACATGAATGGTATGTGCATCCATCGTATCTTCCAAGCAATCCGGCTCTGCACTTGTTTCCCGTGCATCTATCAAACAATATAAGGAGTATCGCAATCCCCCGCGGGCTACAAACATTCAACTGTTCGATGTATTTCGGTTGGAAAATCGGCATGACTCCAAGGAATAACTTCTGCAATTACATGCGGGGAATGTTGTGGCTAGAGTCCCAAAATTGTTTTCTCTCTTTATTTGAAAGAATGACTATTATCTTCCACCTTCTATAGGTCCGGCTGGGGAAGACTAATCCTCTGTGCTGCACGGAACGAGTTGAGCACCAGCATTCATGAGTGATCATCCCAAACGTTACATGATAATTGACTTGCGTTACGTGCGTATAGATATAAATATTCATTAGAAAGGAAACACATAACTTAATAAATAACGAACAGAAGCTATCAGTAAATATCACGACAAACATGATCAAGTTGCCTAGAGGGCGACCACTGCTAATGTTGCCCAGTTACCCAGTTACACACCACTACCCGTTGAAATATGTACACGTTCCTGGAAAGCAATTGAAGCCATTTCAGCCCCTTCGTCGGAGTTGGCGACGAGGTTAGCATGGTAATCTCGAACTCCAAGGATGAGGCGTGGTCCCAATACAAACATCTGCACCATTTCGGAAAATTGAACAATGTCGCCAAAGACCTCCTTTTCCATTGTCATCGAGTCCTGTTGAAATAATCAGGATTGTTTAGAGATATCAATCATGGGTTTGCATACAAGGAACTTCGGAAAGAAATCGCCGAGTTGAAGGGAAGAAACAGCAACAAAACTAGAATGGAGGTCGAGCGGGAAACTTAGATAATTGCATTGAAATCATGAGCGAACCTTGCAAAGTAAAACACATGAGTTTTTAGTAACACCGTAAAAGTATCCTTGACATTCCATCTTGTTGATGGTCCTCGTAACTCGCGGAAGTGTTTTATGGTAATCCGGACTGCAAGACACAGTGAGAGGATCTCCCATGCAATGGTCAGTACCCAGGTCATCCCAACCAGTTGCATGGCATCTCTTTGAAAGGCATAGTAACATATGTGAACGCCAGAGACTACATACTCCTCTGAGATTGTATCGTAAGCCTGATGTGCTGAAGTGTGTAATGGAGGCTTACCGCCTGAGGACCACCCAATGCTCAGCAATGTACAAATTACTCCGCGTGTAACCTGGATAGGCAGGAAGGTTACAACGAGAAATATCAATACCTGCCTGGATCGCTGATACATGGCATACAATCGAGCAATTGTGATGACTTGGAAGGTATATCAGTCAAATCAATATCGCTGCAATATGGACTGCAGCTCACCGCTCAGCATGGCACCTACGATGACACTGATCCAATTCTCAAGCAAGTAGAGGGTAGTACCTAAAATGCAGTTGGTGGTGAGCCTCGGACGACCCCGAATCAATGTTCCAAACGCACAACTGGTACAATCATTAGTTGAACCAATCAGTTGGTCAGTAATCAAACCTCTCTTAATCACTCACCCCTACATAGAAGCGCAATCAGTTGAATGGGAACCACAATGGTGATGTACAAAATACTCACCGCATCTGTCAACGAGACGGACGGGAGATATTCTGCATGTTGCTGGTCAGAAGGAATGACTGCAGTGCATATGAGAAAACATACCCAGCGAGACAATGCTGCCAGTGGTGCCAAGACAGCTTATCAGCATATTTCAACTTAAACTTCTTAGTGCTGCATACGTACACACTGAATGGTATTCCAATGTATCGCACCTAGCACATTTCGAAGTCAGCACACCAGCCTTGAACTGGACTTACACAACAAGTTATGCACACTGAGGTATAGGAAAGTCATGAGGGACCAACGTTGTCTCTGCCCCAAATTAGATGCATTAGTATCTAGCCTTTCATCAGATGTTAATCTACTCACCCAGACCAGCTCAACCTATAGGACCAGCATGATTTTTTTAGTGAAATCATGATGACTACCCTGGCAATCGCAACAACCCACCTCTTGTCCAAATGTTAGCGCTGAAGAATAATATAGGGACTCCGTCAATAATTCCCTCGATAAGCAGTAGTATTGGAGTAGTGCACACCCCAATCATACACCACTATAGTCAAGCCTACAACTGCGGAAACATCAACGATTGAACGAGACAATTTTTCTCTCCACAAACCGTTGAAATAACTGTATTGACGGGCATAATCGATTGCCCACCAGAAACTTGGATCACTTGAGACCACGGTCATATTTAAGGAATTGATGTCAGTGAGTAGCCGTGAACTTGGTCGACGAACAACCATCAATGATATTATATACCAGTATTCAGCGTTTTCGGGATATATTGTTGTAGACGGTAACCATCAAACAATATGTGCTATAGGAAAACCAGTTAGAGAGATTCACTGAAACCATTAGGCGGTGCAACGATTTGATGCACCCACCGTGGCTGAGCTTAATGGAGACTAGTACTGCAGTTCCATGCTTTTGAGCTTCGGTGACGGAATCGTGATCCAATAAATGTGAAAGCGAATTAAAATGCTCAAGCCGCAGACGTGATACTTAGATGTATTGGAGATGTCAGCATGTGCTGTCGTTCTACCACATGAAGTCATGATACTTACCGCGCGGGATGAGTAGGGGCCGAATCAAACCGCATCCCCCCACGATACTTGGGAAGTTTCACAATTTGCGAGACCGCTGGAGGTATCATTAGTGTGCCTGTCTACCTTAAAGCGCAACTATTACCCCGGGCACGATTGGCGCGTCTGAGGCGTTGAGATTGTGCAGAAGGGAATTACGAAGGCCATTAAGCTGCGATCATGAGATTTTCTAAGGACAACACTACGGAGAGTAGACTTTGGGAGACATACCGATGATGAGAAAAGGGACTGTGAAAGAATGGATCTTGGAGGGTCTCTAGCGGGATGTCCTAGGTGTAACTCTCCTGGACAATTGGAGATGTGAGTATTGTTTGACACCGGAATTAGAAGTCCTTCATTTGCAAGGCACTCATAGTTGCGCTCAACAACAACATTAATTATTTATCACCCTGAACAAGTACTACCGTTCAAGTAGAGAAAGGATGGAAAACAAATGCCACTCTCATGTGCTGGTATGTGATGATGGGCTGCTCTTACTCAGAGCTGCCAAATCGACGAGGCCAAAGTATCGACTGCGACCTAGCACAGTTTCATCCCTCGGAAGCTTCTCGCCGCGATGGAGGACCACACCAACAAACTTTCGGTCTCCTCGTAGCCACTTTTGTTTGTAGAATCGTACGAAGCCTGGAGTGGTGGCATAAATGGTATGGTCGCGACCCATTCTGACCTGGAGAAATGTGAATAATGGGCAGTTCATGGTAGGAAGGGAAAAGTTGAATACATTCTGCCCTGGGTGGAATTGGGTTCCCCGTTGGCGTACTATGATGTTGCCGGGAATGACATGCTGGTCTAAATAAAGAGCAGGTCGAACGAATGCGAAAATACGAGGGGGTAGGACGTACCAGAGAACTTCTTGAGTCCCAGACGCTTACCAGGCGATCCTCCATGGTTCCGAACCGTTCCTCCAGCGCGTTTGGTAGCCGTACGCACGGAACCTTTTTCAAGTAAATGATGCTGAAAAGACGAACGTTTTTTAATGAAAGTCGTACGAACCAAGTAAAGAGAATGGACTTTTTGCTGCCTCACAGCATCGAGCGAGAAAAGACAAAGACATTAGTTCAAGACGAAGTAAATTGCCCCGACCCTCTACAGTAAAAACGCACGTGACTCTGGTCATACAGGAATTTAGAACTCAGCTAACCCGTCGTTGATTTCTTACTTGACCTTGACCGCAATGGACTCTCCAAAACGCACAGGCTCTCCATCCTCGACATCGGAGGCGAAACGAATCAAACTCACGGTTCCTCAACAAAATCAAGGTACTTCGTCTGTAGAACCTGAATCCGCTCCAGGAAAACGCAGCGAACTCGACCCAATTCAAGGAGGAGACATCGGTAACCTTCCACCTGATGCTGGTGAACCCACATCAGCGGAAAACGGTTCAGGTGTGGTCAGGGTGCTGAAGGAGGGTGAGGGTGATGAAGACGCTGGAGACGTATCAATGGGGGAAGCGGGTGATGAAGAAGCGGAATCTGGAGACGAGAACGACGACGAAGACCCTGCACAACTCGAGGCCAATCGTTTAAGGCTGGAGGACCAGGCAAGAAAGTATCTTGCCGCGCAGACACACGACGTTGTCATTCCATCTTACTCTGCATGGTTCGACATGTCCAAAATTCACCCCGTAGAGCGACGCGCGCTCCCCGAATTTTTCAACTCAAGAAATCGCTCAAAAACGCCCTCCATATACAAGGACTACCGCGACTTTATGATTAACACGTATCGTCTTCGCCCAACGGAGTACTTGACTGTCACTGCATGTAGGAGAAACTTGGCTGGCGATGTGTGCGCGATAATGCGCGTACATGCATTCCTGGAACAATGGGGTTTGATTAACTATCAGGTGCGGATGGCAGAAATTTTGTCGAACTTTGTGATAACTTAGTACTGCTCTTTAAGATCGACCCAGAAGCGCGACCAGCTGCGCTTGCACCACCTTTCACTGGTCATTTCCGCCTGATCCTCGATACCCCTCGGGGCATGCAATCGTTGCACCCTGGGACTCGCCCTCCTCATCCAGCAACAGCAATGAACGGTGCACCGAAGCCACCACAACAACACAGCGGTTCTGGCTTAGCGTCGCTTGAGCTGCGGAACTCAATCTACCAAACAGCATCCAAGGCTTCACGCGCGGTAACCCCTGCAGAGGCGAACGCACTCATGAATGGTGTGTCGTCGAAGGGAAACATGTCGTATCAGTGCGACACTTGTGGGACAGATTGCACCACACTGCGATATCACTCGCTGAAGGTGAAGGACTTTGAGCTTTGTGGTCCCTGTTATCTCGACGGGCGTTTTCCATCGACGATGTTTAGCGGGGACTTCGTGAGGCTCGCGTCTAGTCCACCTGGTGTAAGTCATGGCGGAGCGGACGATGATTGGACAGACCAGGAGGTGCTCATGTTGTTGGAAGGTATCGAAATGTTCGATGATGACTGGAGCTCAATCGAAGACCACGTCGGGACGCGTACGGCTCAGCAATGTATCAGGAAATTCCTGTCTCTACCAATTGAGGATCCGTACATCGCTGCTGAAGGCGACACAGGTCCACTAAGGTTTGGGCGGATCCCATTCGAACAGGCGGATAACCCTGTGATGAGCGTGGTCGCCTTCCTTTCCGGCGTTGTTGGCTCAGGAGTTGCCGCTGAAGCGGCGAAAGCAGCTATGCATGCCCTGACAGATGGGGTCTCAGGGAAAGGCGCAGAGGATGCAGCTGACGGGGATGGGGAGTCTGGCGACAAAAAGGATGCGGCCGGTGACTCCGCAATGAATGAAGACGTTCCCGATTCGTCTACAACAGCAAACTCTCAAACACAGACCGGTTCTTCGCCAAATACAGAACAAGCAGAAGGCGCACCCGCCGATATCGCAAAAACTGCGACTTCACAGCCCAAGCTACCGCATTCTCAGGTCGTGCGCGCCGCTCAGCTTGCACTCAAATCTTCCGCAAAAGCTGCTCAGAACCTAGCCGATTCCGAAGATGTACATATCCGCTCGACACTAGCGTCGCTCATGAAGCTCACGCTCACCAAACTCGAGCTCAAAATGTCACAATTTGAGGAGTTAGAGGAGGTTTTGGAAGAAGAAAGGAAGGGTCTGGAAAGTGCCCGGATTGCCCTTGTTAGTGAGCGCGTTAATCTCAAGCGTATGCTTGATGGCGTGAGGAGCGAGTTGGCGAAGAACGGTCGGACATCCATCCCCCCAACAAACTTAGGTACCACGGGTCAGGGGACGATTGCAACTGAAGTATCGTCTAATACTGCATTGGATGGGGATGCGGGGCCTCGGAACGACGGAGAGTTTGCTCAGCTAGGGTAATGGCAGGATGCTTTTTATATTCTTCAGGCATTTCCTTTGGCTTACGAAGCCTTCACCTTTGCTTTACTACTTTTTATGCATGCTGCTCTCTGTAACTGTACAGTAGACTAATATTTTTTGACGTCGGCATCCATCCGGGTTCTTACGCGCTTAACGAGCAGAGCTCTGAGCAGCCTTCCGCTTTCCGAAATATTGCGACTTATTACAAGACTTTGAGGCGCTACATGCGTGTCAAGGAGCAGACATCTGCACGCAAGGGCCCAAATCCTTTTCTCTTTCTCGGTCTGTCTGTGGCTTCCTTTGGTGTCTTCTACTACATCATCAAACGTAGAGAAACAGTTTATCCGGCGTCAAAGCAACCTAGACAACACGACAACCCTCTTGTTCCTCCCCGTCACCGAAATCAATAACTTCAAGTCAAACCAACATGGCAGAATCAACATCGTCGCCCATTTTCGACCATCAAAAGGTCACCGTCATCTATGTCTTGGGTGGGCCTGGAGCTGGCAAGTTTCCTTCTCGACGTCCAGACGTCGCGCACACACCGGTCTGATCACTATCTAACCCAGGCAAGGGCACACAATGCGGCAAGCTCGTCGAAACTTTTGGCTTCTGCCATCTATCCGGTTAGACCTCATTTCCTCATTTCTCGGGGCTGAACGCGAATGGGGGAACCACAGCTGGAGATCTCCTTCGTGAAGAACAAAACCGGGAGGGGTCCGAATTCGGTGAACTGATCCGAGAATGCATTCGGGAGGGCACCATCGTGCCATCCACGATCACCATGAAACTTATCGAGAACGCCATGACCAAAGAGTTGAACAAAAGGACGGGAGATGGGTGGACGGATGGCAAAGGTCGATTCTTGGTTGATGGGTTCCCTCGGAAGATGGATCAGGCATTGGGATTCGACGAAACGGTGCGGGGGGACGTTTTGCTTCCTTTCCAACGATGCTAATCTAATAGTGTCTAGGTGTGTCTCGCTTCGTTGGTCATCTTCTTCAACACATCCGAAGATGTAATGCTTCGACGCCTGCTGGAGCGCGCAAAGATATCCGGACGTGAAGATGACAACGTCGAAACTATCAGAAAACGTTTCCGTATGTGATGGCCACTAGCTCCATTTTGTTCCAGCTTACATTGAGGTCAGGCACGTACAATGAGCAAACCATGCCGGTGATAGAATATTATAGGGAGAAGAACAGGCTTGCAGAGGTGAACAAGGACTTATATTTCTTTTCATCTGATACTCACTCTCAGATGTGCAGATCGATAGCACAGGATCGATCGAGGAAGTTGATCGTGCAGCGTCCGCTACTATTATCAAGTTGTTTTCTTGATTTTTGTCACAGAATACCACCTTAGACATGGAAATCTGGAATACATTACAATCCTTGTGTCATGTATGGGTACTGCTATGGTAGCGTCTTCTTCGTGGAAATATATCTTGATCAATAAATCTGAAGGATCGCACGTAACAACCGAGGGCAGGAATATGCAATCAGACGCCAAGAACTGCATACGACTCGGAGCCCTGATAGTACTGGTGCGAGCGCTCGGGCGCGTGTCATGAGATAGCGGAGTTCAAGATGTATCGGGTTTTAATTCAAGAACTAGCGGATTCTAAAACAGTCGTCATACACGAAAAGGAGGCAGCGCTATTCTTTAGTTTCGACCTTCTCATTCCTCCACTGCAGTTATTCAGTCTTATCTTAATCTCTTTCTATCGAGAATCTACTTAGTGCGTCTGATTGCGACTTAGAGTGTTGCTGACATTAGGTCGAAAGACTCGAAACTCCTGAAATACCACAAATCACTGGCACTACCTTGCATTCACCCCTATTATGTCGTCTACCATTGGTTCATTCGACACCGACCAAAACATGTCTTCTCTGAATGGTGATGGTGCGGGAGATGCTCTACAACAACTCCTGACGCAATTAGTCCAAGGCCAACGGCAACAGACCTTCAAGCAGGCCATGATCCAGGTTTTGTCGCAACCCTCTTCACCACCACAATCACAGCAACCGAAGCCTTCGGCGCCGTGGGCTGTTGCACGGGTTGTAATTGTGGTGGTGGAGAGGTCGCGACAAAACCTGAATCATGGCCTGCTCGAAGGTCTGTTGGCCTTGGAATAATTACGTTAGGAGTCGTTGTAGGGTGCCTCCCGCACCATTACCATTCGGAGAAGACATGTTTTGGCCGGTGTCGAATGAACCAGCTCGGACATAATAGGGGTGAATGTAAGATAGTGTTGGAATTAGAATCGTCCGCTAAGCCTATCACAGACAGATGCTGACATAATACAACTGATAAAATTGTCCTGTCTTTACCAGTTTACGACGAATTGACATGCCCCGCAAAGTCGCAATGACACTCCGCAGCATGATTTTAAGAGACTGAATAATTGCAGTGGAGGAATGAGAAGGTCGAAACCAAAGAATAACGCCGCCTCCTTTTCGTGTATGACGACTGTTTAACTTTTGCAATCCGCTAGTTCTTGAAAACCCGCTAGTTCTTGAACTCCGCTATCTCATGATAGCGCGATTAAAGGAGGTGAGTGGCTTGTCGGGAGATTACACTGGTCAAAAAGGGCGAAGATCTCGTCAGGCATTCTCTTTACAGGAGGAAGAGTCACACGGACATTCGGGTTCGTGTAGATCACTTTTCTATGTTTGTTGTACTTGTTCAGGATGTCGCGCGCTTTTGGACATCGGAAGGGACACGAATTGTATGGAGCAACCCCTTCAAGTGGTTACCGGGCTACATGCAATATCGAAGACTGCGCAAATCCCTCCATGCATAGTAAGCTCGTCCGGTTCGACAGGTTGCGCCATTGATGCTTACTGGGAATGACAATAGTAAGTGGCAACTGGCATTGAGTCCCCGTTTCCAATACTTGGATATTGTCTCCAATGAGTTATGCTCAGCGCTTTGAATATACATAAAAACCGCCGGCGTGTCGAGTTTAAAGAATAGAGAAACACGTAAATTGTTGTGCCTACAGTTAATATTTTACATGGATGTATTTTGTACGTTAGTCCATTAGCAAGATTGCATCCATATCCACGATGCTTCAGCGCTGGCCGTCTACAAGAACACATCAGAGAGGGTCGACGAGCAAACAGTCTAAATGAGCACTCACAAGCCTTGGTCTCGTACTTGCCAAGACCAACAATGATGTTCTGAGCCTCTTGAGGCTTGTTGGTGAGGTAGTTCTCGATGATGCTCTTGGTACCGCTTGCGTAACGAGCCTGAGCATCGAGAGTGGTACCAGAGTAATGTGGCACCATGCCGTTTCCACCACCAAGAGTGTTCTTAGCCGTGCGCAAGACGTGGTCTTTGGGTGCAGGCTGGACGTTCCAAACATCACCGGCGTAACCTGTTGACATTTTAGCTCGATTTGCAAGTATGAGGTAGTGAAGGTCACGGACCGTTCAAGTGGCCACTTGCAAGAGCAGCGGCGACAGCGTCCTTGTCACAGATGGCACCACGAGCAGTGTTGACGAGCCATGCACCCTTCTTGAAGTGCTTGAGAAGGTCAGCGTTGACGAGGCCAAGTGTGCCCTCGTGCAGAGGGCAGTTGACCGTGACAACGTCGCACTGGGAGACGAACTCCTTGAGGTCCTCAACGCGACGAGCGTTGACGGCCTTGGCAGCAGCTGGGATTACATCAGTTAAGCTGGAGATCACCGAGAATAGAACCGTACAAACCTTCGGGCAGGGGAGCGTAGTCGTAGTAGATGAGCTCCTTGCAGTCAAAGGGCAGCAGACGTTGGAGAACGCGGTAGCCGATACGACCTGCACCAATGGTACCAACAACCTTGCCCTCGAGATCGAAGGCGTTGCGAGCAATGTCAGAGACCATCCAGTCACCACGCTCGATCATCTAAGAGTAGTATGCCATTAATATTGGAAAGCGCGCATCAGCGCTTCGTCATACCTCGTGTGCTGGGACGAAGTTCCTGACGAGAAGGAGGATGGACATCACAACGTGCTCAGCAACAGAGACAACATTGGAGCCTGAGACTTCCAGGACCTGAATACCTTTCTTGACAGAGGCGTTGAGGTCGATGTGGTCAGAGCCAACACCAGCGGTGACACAGAGCTTTAGCTTCTTGGCCTATCAAGAGAACAAATCAACCACATGAATGGCTCAATCTAGGAATTTGATATTATACCTTCGCGATCAAGTCTGCGGTAAGGTACCCGGGGTGGAATGGTGTCGTGATCAGGATTTCAGCCTAAGAGGTAATTAAGTACTCCCGAGTATATATTTATACAGTGTGGGGCTTACGTCGACAATGTGTTTTTGGAAATCACTGTCAGGGCCCTCCTTGGAGTCGGATACCTAGATCAATGTTGGGTTGAGCGCTGAACAACTCATACGAAGAGGAACTTTGACACGTACAACATACTCGTGGCCTTGAGACTCGAGCCATTCACGGATACCGAGCTATACGGAATGTTTGTGGTAAGCATGCCGCAGAGTATGCGATTCTCATTGGAACGTACCTGGTTCTCCGTCGTACCGAGGAGACGGGGCTCGCTCGTAGCAGCATCACCGCCCTTGTAAAGGATAGCTAAGATCTACAAACGCGTCAGATCTGAATCGATGACAGGGGGGGCTCATCATTACCTTCATGGCTGAGTTTTGAGGAAAGAGGTGTAGTTGTGGAAGAATGGGTGAAAGGTGGGTTCTGATTTTTTTGTATGTAGAAAATCCAGGTTTTTATAGAGGAGGAGGTCCAGGGTGTAAGCGATCATACTGAATCGGAAGCCTCATCAGCTGACAAGGTGTGAGCCTACAGATCAGTGCGTTCATCAGTCCCTTCCGGTTTGAGCCTTGGCAAAGGACCAGCGATGTCTCACGACCATTGACAGATTCCATCGTCGCCCTAATAATGGATCACGTGTTATACACCCGGTCACATCCATGTTTGGACGCGCAGTCGTTCAGGAAGGCACATGGTTGCACATGGAAGTATATTTCGGGCGGGATCGGATTACTCAGGCTATATACAGCAAAGGGCTCCGAGTTCACGAATTCAAGGATAATCATAGGTGTAAAGGTGTGCCTGAGACTATCCGGGAAGTCATATCATCTCACGTCAAACGGAATACTTCACCAGACACACTCACCAGACCTTGTGGAAGAGGTTCAAAGATGCTAAGGATAGCGGTTAGGCGAATGTCGGAGCACCCCAGAGGACCCAGGAAGACCCCCGGAAGAACCACTAATCAGAACGGAATCAACTCATGTAGTTGCCTCTATGAGCTATTATTAATTACTATCTGCATTCTGTATACTAACAAACTGATCCGTAAGTATAGGGCTCAGCGAATCAGCGAACCCGATCACTTACTACAGCGTAAATCCAATATATTCCATATCTAATCATCCACAGGGTCTGATCGGATTGATGGTATCAACTCAACCTCCTCTTCGTTCGGCATATTGCGTGATCTCTGTTGCGCATTCTTCACAACCTCCCATTCCACCCGAATGAAGACCCACATCCATCGTCGCAGTACTTCCGCAATCTCGAGCCAGAATATAAGTGCGGTTCCTTCCGAATGGGAATATAAATGACTTGACAGCTTGATCGACCATGTCATACGAAGCACGAAGTTAAAGAATATAACTAGCGGGTATACGGCGAGTGGGTAGAGGAGCACTGGTCGGAGTCCGTAAGGGTATGAGTGCTGACGATATATTGCACCACCAAGCACTTGTTGACTGGAAGAGGGGAGTGACTCTGAGACAGCAGATGTGTCGGGAGACCCGGTAATTTTCGAATAGCCAGACGAAAGCACAAGAGGTCGCATGGGGTTGCTTCGTGCCTCCGGAGATCGTGGCTTCAAAAGGTCAAGGCCCCAATCATTGGTCAGATCCCACCAGAAGGAATACAACGAGTTTACAGCCGCAGCCAAGAGCCTAAACAATTATCATAGCATCACTTGAGGATGGCAGCAGTAATTATCTTACCATAGGCGAAATAAGGGATGTTCCCCATGCCATGGCTCCCGTGTGACCGAATCACCTTTCTCTCCCGCGAGCTCCAAGATCACGATTCTTTGAGCGGCAGAAAGGAAGATCACGGGGAACGAGGATGCATATTTGAGTGCATTAAATAGGGGTCGATTACTGGTGTTGGCAGGAGACCAGTATTCGATTATACACTGACGGAAGCGAATTAGGTACGGTAAACTGACACTTGTGAGCACACATATACGCTGATGGTGAATGACGCATACCTCATGAGGGATGGAAGTATCCAATGAGAGAGGCCATCGAGGGACGGGAGGGACAAAAGACTACCGCCTGGAAGCAGCATACACATGGAAAGCCAAACATCGCCAAGGACTTTTGCAAATGACGTGAACACGTCTGCGAAGACAACATCCGAAAAATATACTGGGCTATCCATCGAAGAGAAGATGCATCTTGCAGCGCTCCTATTGGGAATAGCTACAGCTCATATCATAAAAGCATCAACAGCAATACGCACTGGATGAACGCATCTCTCTCCCGTTTTTGACAAATCTCATATGGGCATATAAGAGCTGTGAGCACGCCCAGCGAGGACAGTACAGGAATGTATTTGAAGGCATCTACAAGCGTAACGTTCGAGCGAGTCGCGAGTCTGAAGAAAGACCATCCAGCAAAACACCAGGTTGAATATCCCGCGAATAGACGATAAATGGGCATATAAGACGCTCGGGTGGAGGAAAATGCTCGTGAAGGGGAAGAGGTGGTGGGGAGAAAGACGCGCTTAGAATGCAACTCGAGCGCTGATGGTGCATCAATCCCGAGCAGATGCAATCCATGAAGGTTGGTTGCCCATCCCAGAATGCCTAAGCCGATCAAAAAGAGCACGCGAAACGGTAGCGGAAAAGAGGTAGCCAGAGGAATTGCGTGACCCAAGTCCATTCTATAGACACAAATGATAGTTCAAAGCATGAACAGAGTGAGTGACTACCACTGCTGGCAAGCCTTTGAAGCAAATATTTTCTTGCACGCCGCAGTAGCAACGGCAAGTAAAGCACGCGCCTGCACGATTCCCCACGTGACATACACCACACACCAACCACCAACATGACTGACAAGGCGGGGGCGTATAGCACCAAGGCCGCTGATACAGACTTTAGAAAGAAATGGGACAAAGAAGAATATGCTGAACGGGCGCGGAAAAAGGATGAGGATGAAAGATCCCGAATGCAAGAAAATGACGAGCGCATGAAACAAGGTGTGTAATATCTACGGTTTGCACTTTCATCCTAGGTACTACTTTCTTCATCATGCAGGCAAGAAACCCCGCAAGGCCCCAAAAGAGGATCTTCCGAAGCCAACAGAGCTCATGAAACGTCGAGAGGCCTCTCTCGAACTAGACAAGAATCTAGGCAAAACTATGGTGGTGCAGAACCCGGGCGCACGAGGGCCAGGGCAGCCTGGTTTCTTCTGTGAAACTTGCAATCGAAATTACAGGGACAGCACCGGTTATTTGGATCACATAAACAGCAAAGCGCGTATGTTGAACATAACTACTACCCGTGGAGTATGTCTTAAAATATAACCGTCCATAGATCTCAGGAAGTTAGGTCAGACGACTAGAGTTGAGCGCTCCACCCTAGCACAAGTTCGCGCTCGAATAGCGTATTTACGGGAAAAAACGAAAGAGGCTTCATCCGCTAAGGCCTTTGACTTTGATCAACGGCTTGCAGATATCAAGGCAAAAGAAGATGCTCGACGAGCCGAGAAGAAAGCACAGAAGGAAGCTCAAAAGGAGGAAGCTCGTCTTGCCCTTGCCAAAAACGGTGCTGTGGACGCTAATGATGAGATGGCGCAGCTTATGGGCTTCGGTGGCTTTGGATCCACTAAGAAATGATCATCTGATATACCCACGCAATCTCAAATCTCACCTGTATCTGTAGCTGCAACTCATTGTATCATCTTGCCCGCACCCGTCTGTCATTTCAATTTTTTGTCAGGAATTCGCATTCGCGCTAAACTAGATGCGCGAGCAAGTACATAATATACAACTTCCGTTAAGTGATCCTTGTTTACTTTCAGCACTCCGAAACCACTACGCCCGAACTAGTGACAGCATGAACTTCACATCCGCCACCTCCTGTTCCTCCTCGATCACAAGTTCACCACCATGTTTAGTCTTCATATCAGCCGGAACACTGCGGGTGGTCTTCTGAATGACTTCCGCATGTTCCTTAAGGGCGCCTTGCAGCTCAGCTCCTGAACCCTCCTCAAAGTGGTAGTACACATTCACGTCATCAGTGGCTTGCAAGCCTGCCTTTTTGCGAAGCTTCTGCACCCGGTTGATAACCTCCCTCGCAAGCCACTCGCTCATCAGCTCCGGGTGGATCTGGATATCCAGCCTGACTACGACATCGTTGTCGGTATGGGTCGCATACTGGCCTTCAGAAGTGGGAGGTAACTCGAGGTACCGTTGTACAGTCAAATCGCCAGTGACTAGCTCGATGCCATCAACTGTGAGCTTGCCTGAGTCGATGTATGCCTTGACATCATCTGAAGAGACCTTTGGAAGCGCGTTCTTCACGCGTCCGAGATCCTTGCGCAGTTTCCGGCCTAGTGTGGCCCAATCTGCGACAGCTTGGTAGCGAATGCCACACGCGGCCTCGTCCATGGTGAACACCACGTCGCGTACGTTAAGCTCCGACTGGATATAACGCTGCAAAGACTTTACGTCGGAAATGTACAGTTCATCAGGGTGGAAGATAAGGAGTTCTTTGAGGGGCGTCTGTTTGTTGAAGATCGGTTGTAGTAACCCCCATAACCACGAATAGCACGTACCTTTAGGGACAAGTTGTTCTTCTCTCTGATATACCGTGTGAGATCAATGACATTTTGCATACGCTTCACCTGGCGTTCGATCACCTCATCGAAGTACTCTTCCTTGACGTCGGGGAACATGAGGAAGTGGATGGATCGTGCATCGAGAACGGAAGGATCCTCAGGGATAAACTCACGCAGCGTTTGGTAGAGGTTCTCTGTTAAGAAAGGAGTGTATGAGGACTGTCAAAGAAACATCAGCATGGACAGGTATGGTGTGTTCTCGTAGAACACGCACCATAGTCCGGCAAAGGGTGAACAGTGTCTCGAAAAGCGTGTTGAGTGCGGCAATCGTGTCTTCCTTGCCATCCTCGCCCTTCAATCTCCGCCTGTTGAACCGGATATACCAGTTCGTCAGCTCGTCGATAAGGTCGAGGAGTCGTGGCAGGATAGTGTATAGCCTGTAAGCCTCCATCTCGACCTTGACGAGTTTGATGAGAGATTGACAACGAGCAAGGATCCATCGATCCATGACGTTGCTTGAAACAGAGGCATGTGGGTTGTACATAAACTGCACGCCAGTGGTTTTGTGGAGGAGCGTTACTTGGCCAATGAAGAACCGAACGCAGTTTACCCAGGGAAGAAGAACGCGAGAAATAACGTCACGAACACCCTCCTCACGAAAGCGCAGGTTTTCACCCCGCACGATGGGAGAGTTAACCAGGAACATTCTGGGATAGAGTAAGTTTTCCAACAAAATGCACCATTTGATTGTACTGACCTCGTAGCATCCGCACCATATTGGTCGAAGATGAGATGAGGGTCAGGGTAATTTCGGAGACTCTTGCTCATCTTCCTACCATCAGCGGCGAGCACCAGACCTGTGACAATCAAGTTCTTCCACGGCGCAGTCCCGAAGAGATGTGTCGAGAGAATGAGCAACGTGTAGAACCAACCTCGAGTCTGATCTATACCCTCAGACACGAAGTCACCCGGGAAGTTCTTGAGAAAAGTATCTTTATTTTCGAATGGGTAATGTGCTGATGCGAATGGCATGCTGGAAAGCGCATCACCAATACACACTTTGTAGGATGATGGTGCTGTGCTTACCTTCCGGATTCAAACCAGCAGTCGAAAACTTCCTCCACGCGCTTCAATTCACCCTTGCCCATCTTCGAAGGGATAGTCAGATGATCAATATGTTCGCGGTGAATGTCCGTGAGTCCAGTTGCACCAGTCAACTCCTCGAGTTCGGCAATGGAGCTGATGCAGACAACCTGTTCCCATATTAAGACTGCAGAGCATCACGACAATCACTGATACTAACCTCTTCGTAATCATCGCTAGCCCATAGAGGTAATGGTGTCCCCCAGTATCTGTTTCTAGACACGTTCCAGTCTCGCGCATTAGCCAACCAGTTTCCAAATCGACCATCCTTAACATTCTGGGGCACCCTGGTGAACGTAATTTATTGAGCAAATGATCACGGGGAGGAGGCGCGCGCTTACCATAGCGTCTGAAGGTTATTGGCGACTAGCTGGTCTACGATAGGCTGGACGCGGATGAACCATGATGGCACCGCACGATAGATTAAGGGTGTTCCTGATCTGGAAAAGAAGTCAGCCAATCCATCAGCATCCTGTTGAAAAGCTTTACCGCCAGCAGAACGGATAAGAGTGCTTGATAGTCGACTGTACAATAAGACGGCCTTTTGCCTTCAAGACCTTCATGATCTCTTTATCTGCGACCTGAGGGCCGATCGTAAACATCCGCCTAAACAGTTTGATCCACAAATGATGACAAACCTTGATGTGAGTTCCCTCGAAATCCGTGACGGGCTTGACGAATTTGCCACCATCATCTAAGGGGCAGGGAGCCATCTCTTCCAGACCAAGTATACCGTTCTCAATGGCAACGCGAGCATCGTCTTCACCAAATGCCGGGGCTTGCTGTACGATACCTGTGCCATCCGTCGCGGTGACATAAGTATCTGCTACAACCAGGAATGCGCGATCTTCATACTAGAGGACAGTCAGAAGCTGTACGAGACAAGTGAATTCTACATGCCTGTTCTGTAAAATACTCGAAGAGTGGCACGTATCTCCATCCCTTCATTTCGATACCTTTGTATGATGCGAGACGCTTGAACTTGGCCTTCTTGGGATCTTTGTAGAGTGTCCCAAGGAGCTGATCACAGAGAATGTAATTCGCGTTCTGTGCATCGTCATGAATCTTGATGTAGGTCAACTCGGGGTGAACACAGAGCGCAAGATTAGATGGCAGGGTCCATGGTGTAGTCGTCCATGCTAGAAGAGATGTACTAGGATCATCCACAAGTGGGAATGCGACTGTAACTGCAGGATCATTTACATCCCTGTAATCTAGCCCTGCTTCGAAGTTTGAGAGTGGGGTAGTGCATCCTGTAGAATAAGGCATAACGCGCTGGCCGCGGTACACCATGCCCTTTTTCCAGAGCTCCGAGAACGCCCACCATTCGCTTTCCATGAAAGGGGTGTTTAGTGTTTTGTAATCGTTGTCAAAGTCGATCCATCGACCCATGCGTTCGACGGTGACGCGCCAATCTGAGGCGTAACGCATGACGATGGCACGGCATTCTGCATTGTATTTGTCGATTCCCATAGCTAAGACGTCTTTTTTGCCTGTGATTCCGAGTCTCTTATCTATCTCATGCTCGACGGGGAGACCATGGGTGTCCCATCCAAATCGGCGAGTGACATGGTGGCCTGTTACGTGGGCGTGTCGAGTGACAATGTCCTAGATCGAGACAGTAAACGTTAGAGAAGTTGCGACTGACTAGGGTGAGGTATCAGTAGGAAAGGTATACCTTGATGGTACCGGCGAGAAGATGGCCATAGTGAGGAAGACCAGTCGCGAAAGGAGGACCATCGAAGAAGACATATTCTGGTTTGCCTTCCGATAGCTTCAAACTTGTTTGGAACGCATCTATCTCGCGCCAGTAAGCAATCACTTTCTCCTCCTCCTTTGGAAAGTTGAATGACTGAGTTACTAGTTGTTTTGACATAGATGAGCAATGAATACGCAGAGATATAGAACCACGCACTGTCATATTTTGGGAAGGACATCCTGGTTGATCTTGAATGATATGATGCAATCTAATAGGTGGTTTGCCTTGAATGATATGATGCAATCTATGTAGGTGGCCGTGGCTTCGAGCGATGGATGCGATTCTTTTAGTGGTTGATCTAAGATATGATGACTCGAGCTTCTGACTCGAGTTCAAATCAGTATACTACAACTGGAAGTGTGGGTCCCAACTTTACACATAAACCACTCCTGTACAGGTGAACGACACAGTACATCGCAAGTTACAGTATGTAAGAGTAAATCACGAGAGTGCAGAGGGCATGCTGCACCAGACTGATAGTCAATCCTTCACGACTTCCTCTTCACTTGGCTTCAAGAGCTATTGTGACTGAGAAAAATCACTTCGAGACCCTTGCTCCGACCTGTAGAGTGGAATTAGCAGTGCACTGCCCTCTTACATTGTGTGCCATTGTAGCCACTGTGATATTTTTGTGGGTGCCATTTACAACATCCGCGAGTGTAGCCTGGATCCTTGACGATTACCCGAGAGGTATCCACCTCAGGTAGCTAGACTTTATCAATCGATTGATCTACATATTCTAATTGGTCAGTGAGCTAGGCTTAGCTATGTATGTAACCAACTTTGAATTTCCCTTCAATGAAGTCAGTTCGCGGCAGCATTAATTCATGCCAACTGGACGCAGCTCCATCGTGAAGAGAGTTCAGTGCCAACGAGATTGCCTTTCTCATGCAATGCGCGTGATACTTAACCATCAGACCGCAGAGTTTGGTGGAACAATTTTCTGTGCACTCTCCACTGCGTATTTCCATAGGCGACAATGCATTCACAGCTCATAGATTGACAAGATTGGCAGCGTACACTACAATTTGGAGCGAGTGTCTGATAGTATTCTGGCCACCTTCTCCAAGTTCACAATTATGTAGTCCTATCCAAGAATGCGAGAATACATCACGTCTCCTACGCACGGAGATGTATCGACCTTACTAGTAGGACTGTGAATTCATTGCGGAAGATAAATCATACTGGCGGTGATGCCGCCACTGCGTTTACGTGACATGAGGCTCGAAAATGTCTGAATCGATGTCAAGAGAGCGGTACCAAGGAAGGGAACCTGACGAGGGCCCGGAGGTAGCGGAAGTTGGATGATTTTGTCCTTAATAGCCACACGGACAGCGAGGTAATAGCAAGAGCATCCATGATGGTAAACGTGATGAAGGATGGTATGACGGTAGGCTTTACTTGTGTCATTCAAGAATCGAAAGCCTGACACTCGCAAGTGTCAGCCACAACCACATAATTCCGCATGTTTGTAAAGCATTCTGCGTCAGCCTACCAAAGATGATCCACTCCGAAGTATTACTGAAGTACGAGGGCATGCATCCTACTAGTAGTAGCTTCCACGTTTTGAGATTCATCATGATGACGGTTTGGTGCTTGGCGATCGGTTATTATTCGCTTTCCTCGATGACCAAGACTGAGTTCATATCTGCTCTTCAAGCCACGCACCTTATCCGATATATACCAAGAATCGTTTAGGCCTCGTGTTCGGAAAGCTGAATTGCTGAAATCTGAGAGACGTAACTCGGGGGAAAATGGAAACCGACCTGATTAGGATGTGCCTAGTACCTACGCTGTACTAAAACGGTGAAGACAGCGCGACTGACATTTCGCGTAAACTCGTGCACAAAGTCGTTGTCCAAATTTATTTCAAGACTTGGGGCTAGTGCATGCAGTATGCACAGCCAAGTTACTCACGCGACACTTACCAAGATTAATATCGTGTCTTAACTAGTCTCCCATTATAGTCAGATGTCGTTCCTTCAGTTTATCTTACATTCGTCCTACTACACCAAAGTTAGGCGTAAGTCTTTGTGTCCCACTACGGATGTTACGAAATTGCCTATGCATCATTAGATTCATTACTCATGAGCCCCGCACCCAAATACGTCCTTAGTCAAAAGGAGTGGTTCAAGTTGCTCAGGTAGGACGGACGCTTGATCTTTCCATAATGTACCGATGGGGCACACTTTTGAAACGACATAAAAGTGTGGCTGCAGTGAAACCTTCCATTGTCCGACGTGTTTATTCATGGATATCATCTTGATAGTCATCGGAGCAGCATCTCTTCTTGTCTTGCTGTTCGTTTGGACATCAAAGACAAAATCATCCAATCTTCCGCTCCCTCCAGGTCCTCCTCGCATTCCTTTTCTCGGAAATGCTCTTGACATTAACATTACCGAGCCTCATATCACATACACCCAATGGGGGCATCAATATGGTTTGTCAATGAATGTTATTCACAGCCCGCTAAATTCGATCTGTCTGTCACGTAGGAGACCTGATCTATTCTCGACTTCTTGGACAGGACTACATAATTGTGAACTCCGAGAAGGTGGCCAGAGCGCTGTCAGATGCACGACGCTCTGTGGTGTATGCTGATCGTCCGCAGTTAGCGATCTATAAGCTGTGAGTTCATTTCTACACTACGAGTGCGATCTGATGTGAATGCGCAACGATTTTCTGCTATAGTCTTGGCGTCGAATCTGTCACCGCACTCCTCCCCTATGGAGATACCTTCAGAGTGCACAGGAAGTTGTTCCACCAAACTCTGCGGTCTGATGCAATCATCAAATATCAACCAGTCTACATGAACAAAGCGATCTCGTTGGTGCAGAACCTTCTTCATGACGGAGCCGCATCCAGACTAGAGACAATTCTACATGCGTAAGGTGCTTACATATCAACGTGCGGGCCTTGCATGATTTTCTTCACTGCAGTTACGCGGCAACGACTGTTCTGTCACTCACATATGGCCACGATATCAAATCGGAGGAGCATCCTGTGGTCGAACTGATACAGAGACTAAACAATATCTTAACGGAGGAAGGCACAGCTGAAAAGGCAGCTTTCTTAGAAACCTTTCCTTTTGGTAAGCTTTACTCTGCTCCATGCCCTCCACGCATTGCGTTGAATACTAGAATAGTCAAATATCTTCCTTCATGGCTTCCTGGCCTTGGCTTCCTAGACCGTGTTGCCGTCGGCAGAGAGCTGGCCAAGGATGTATGGGAGCAGCCCTTTGAATTCACGAAGAGTGAAGTTGTGAGTTACTGAAGGGATATTGACTAAATGGTTCGCTTCACCTCGATCCTTCTAAGGCTGCTGGCACCGCGCCACACTCGATGGTGGCTGATTTTCTGACCAGTCATGAAGAGGACAAGGACAGTGAGCTTTATCAGGAACTCGAAGCCGCAATGAAGGCTACCGCTGCGGCCGTTTACATTGGTAGACATTTGATGTCGTCTTATTGCTATACGCTAACTTGTCGCAATTCCCCAGCTGGAGCTGAAACAGTGAGACATGATAATAATCGAAACTAAAGCCATAACTCAACAATCATTTTCTCCTAGTCTTCCTCGATATTGCACACTTTCATTCTCGCTATGATCCTCTTTCCAGAAGTTCAAGAGAAGGCTCGAGCAGAAATTGACGCAGTCGTAGGCAAGGATAGGCTACCCACTTTTGGCGATCGAGACTCCTTGCCTTACGTTGAAGCGATGATCTGCGAAACAATGCGATGGCGCCCGCCAGCCCCCTTAGGTCACACTAGTACTATCACCGCCAACACCTTCTGATGCCTTCTTGACAGGTGTTCCTCATGCTACAACCACGGATGATGTGTACGAGGGTTTCCATATACCAAGAGGTACAACCAATGTGCATATTTGTTTCACAAAGTTTCTAACCAGTGCAATAGGAACAATCATAATCTTCAACGGATGGTAAGCTGCAACCAGATTTTATTCATATCTCTGAACTGTTTTTTTTTGAAGGGCGATGTCACGCGACTGTGTCAACCCTGATGACTTCGACCCAGGACGGCACCTCCTTCCAACAGGCGAGCTCTTACCTACTGCGAGGATGTCAGGGAGTCCTTTCTTCGGGTTCGGAAGAAGGTATATCGTCCAGCCATGCGATTTATTTTTCGCTGAACAACCCACAGAGTCTGCCCTGGACGGTTTTTCGCGGAGGGTGTGCTGTGGGCGGCTTTCGTCCAGATTCTAGCAACGCTACATTTTTCCAAGGCCACAGATGGAAACGGCCGACTCATCGATATCAATCCAGTGTTTACTAATGGTGTTTCGTCGTAAGTTCCTAGATTTGATGATTGCACCACATTGATATGATGATTTGACTTTCATGCTGCAGTCGTCCAGCACCGTTTCAGCTTTCAATTACTGGCACGGAGAGAGCACGGTTGATCAGCCATTGAGTGTTGCAGTTAGTCGATGCTAGATAAGCTTTGACACTTGACTCCGCTATTGTCCATATACTAGTTGAACTTGTACCATTCAACCTTGAAAGTTTGGTTTCCATACTTTGTAGCCGCTTTTTCGTATAGCATACTATTATATTCGTGACTGCCTGCCCTTTGGTGAGTCACACTCATGTCGCCAGTAATGAGTCACTAGTCACGACAGACTGGCCGATTCACTTTACAGTCCTACAGTATCCAAGGATATGTACGAGAAATGCTGATATAATTACTGCCGAGTCAAATATTGCTGAGGGATGTGTAGCCCTTCATGTACATATACCAAGCCAATAAATATGGCGGATTTGATGCGGGAATGCTGAGGCTGCATGTGAGATGATGGATGCCTGAAAGTACCAGTCAGACACACTTTTGAAACGACATAAAAGCGTGGCTGTATTGAAACCATCCCTTGTCCGACGTGTTCATTCATGGACATCATCTTGATAGTCATCGGAGCAGCATCTCTTGTTGCCTTGCTGTTTGTTTGGACATCAAAGACAAGATCATCCAATCTTCCGCTCCCTCCGGGTCCTCCCCGCTTTCCTTTTCTCGGAAATGCTCTTGACGTTGACATTACTGAGCCTCATGTAGTGTTGTTGGCAATACTGCGTCATTTTGCCGCGCCAGTTTTGCCATTCTGGCAATTGCCGGCACATCTCCAAGGTCTGCGGCAAAACTTGGCACATCTCCCACCAGGTAGTACTATACGTCTACCTTAATAGTAAATGAAACTGGTTTAGGCCCACGATCTGTGTGACTAATGCCCTGTAAATCTGGCACCAACACGAGTCGAACATGGGCATTGTGATTCTGGCACCCGCGCGGGTCGGGCGTGGATATTATTTTCAGTCCTTCGCTACTTTGCATAGTTCGGAGGAATACAATGTTAGCATGCTCAGCAATTTTTTTTTGATTGTTACCACTGACCTCATTCTGAGATGTCTAACGAAAAGCATCCTGGTGGTAGACCACGACTCCACGAGTCGACGCTTATTTGGATTTTGCGTTAATTGGTCTCCTGTTATAGTCAAGACGTCGTTCCTTCTGTCTGTCTTGTATGATAACGTTCATCCCACTACACTAAAGTTAGGCATAAATAAGTACATAGTGGAGTTTGATATGCTGTTAACTCAGAAAGGTGTGTCTCACTAGTACTAGTACGGATCTTACGACATTGCCTCATCATTAGATTCATTACTCATGTGCCCCGCACCCGAATACGTCCCAAAAGCAGTGGTTCAAGTTGCTCGGATAGGATGGACGCTTGACCTTTCTATAATGTACCAGTCAGACACACTTTTTGAAACGACATAAAAGCGTAGTTGCAGTGAAACCATCCCTTGCCCGACGTGATTATTCATGGATATCATCTTGATAATCATCGGAGCAGCATCTCTTGTTGCCTTGCTATCCATTTGGACATCAAAGACAAAATCATCCAGTCTTCCGCTCCCTCCAGGTCCTCGTCGGATTCCTTTTCTTGGAAATGCTCTTGACATTGACATTACCGCGCCTCATGTCACATACACCCAATGGGGGCATCAATATGGTTTGTCGGTGAATGTTATTCACAGCCCGCTAAATTCGATCTGTCTGTCACGTAGGAGACCTGATCTATTCTCGACTTCTTGGACAGGACTACATAATTGTGAACTCCGAGAAGGTGGCCAGAGCGCTGTCAGACGCACGACGCTCTGTGGTGTATGCTGATCGTCCGAAGTTAGCGATCTATAAGCTGTGAGTTCAATTGTATAACACTAGTGCCGCCCGGTGTGAATGCACAACGATCCTCTGCTATAGTCTCGGCATTGAATCTACCACAGGAGTCATTTCCTATGGAGATACCTTCAGAATGCACAGGAAGTTGTTCCACCAAACTCTGCGGTCTGATGCCACCATCAAATATCAACCAATCTACATGAACAAAGCGATCTCGTTGGTGCAGAACCTTCTTCAGGACGGAGCCTCATCCAAACTAGGGACAATTCTACAGGGGTAAGGTGCTTATACATCAACGTGCAGACCTTGCGTGATTTTCTTCGCTGCAGTTTCACAGCAACAACTGTTCTGTCACTCACATATGGCCACGACATCAAATCGGAGGAGCATCCTGTGATCAAATTGGTACAGCGACTAACCAATATCATAACGAAGGAAGGTACAGCTGAAAGGGCAGCTCTCTTAGAAACCTTTCCTTTTGGTAAGCTTTACTCTCCTTCATGTCCTCCATGAGTTGCTTTGAATATCAGAATAGTCAAATATCTTCCTTCTTGGCTTCCTGGCCTTGGCTTCCTAGACCGTGTTGCCATCGGCAGAGAGCTGGCCAAGGATGTATGGGAGCAGCCATTTGAATTCACGAAGAGCGAGGTTGTGAGTTACTGAATGGATATTGACTAAATGGTTTTGCTTCATCTCAATCCTTTCTAAGGCTGCTGGCACTGCGCCACACTCGATGGTGGCTGATTTTCTGACCAGTCATGAAGAGGACGAGGACAGTGAGCTTTATCAGGAACTCGAAGCCGCGATGAAGGCTGCCGCTGCGGGCGTTTACATTGGTATGCATTTGATGCCGTCTTATTGCTGTACGCTAACTTGTCGCAATTCCCTAGCTGGAGCTGAAACAGTGAGACATGATAATAATTGAAGCCAAAGCCATAGCTCAACAATCATTTACTCCTAGTCTTCTTCGGCATTGCACACTTTCGTTCTCGCTATGATCCTCTTTCCAGAAGTTCAAGAGAAGGCCCAAGCACAAATCGATGCAGTTGTAGGCAAGGATAGGCTACCCACCTTTGGCGATCGGCATGCCTTGCCGTACATTGAAGCGATTATCTGTGAAACGCTGAGATGGAACCCACCAGTCACCTTAGGTTAGACTTGTGATCTCTCTTTCCTCGCCCTCTGACGCCTTCTCGATAGGTATCCCTCATGCTACAACCACGGATGATGTATACGAGGGTTTCCATATACCAAAAGGTACAACCAATGTGCACCATGTTTTCTGTCCTACAAAGGTTCTAACCCGTGCAATAGGAGCAATCGTAATCTTCAACGGATGGTAAGCTGGAGCCAAATTCTGTTCCTATCTCTAAACCATTTTTGAAGGGCGATGTCACGCGACTGTGTCAACCCTGATGACTTCGACCCAGGACGGCACCTTTTTCCAACAGGCGAGCTCTCGCCTACTGCGAGGATGGCAGGGAGTCCTTTCTTCGGGTTCGGAAGAAGGTATATCGTCCACCATGTGATTTGTTCTTCGCTGAACAACCTATAGAGTCTGCCCCGGACGGTTTTTCGCGGATGGTGTGCTGTGGGCAGCCTTCGTCCAGATCTTAGCAACGCTACGTTTTTCCAAGGCCACAGATGCAAACGGCCGACTTATCGACGTCAATCCAATGTTTACTAATGGTGTTACGTCGTAAGCTCCTCGATTCGATGCTTGCACCAGATTGATATGACTTTGATATTGCAGTCAACCAGTACCATTTCAGTTTTCAATTACTGCCATGGAGAGAGCACGGCTGATCAACAATTGAGTGTTGCAGTTAATTGATGCTAGATAAGCTTCGACACTTGACTCCGGTATTTGTCCATATTTCAGTTTTGCCTTGAACTTTGTTTACATGTTTCTTGGCGGCTTTTTCGTATACTATGCCCTATGATCCATTCGTGAATGCCTGCCATTTTGTGAGTCATACTGGCCGAACTTACGTACAGTCCGCTCGGCAGACGTCACTGGATTCGTGAACTTTTGAGATTGTTAGAACAAAGTAAGTAGTAAGTACGTCGGAAGTTAGAATATTTAAGAGTGTGTAGCGATTATATGACGACAAATGCTGATATGATTACTGCCGAGTAAATATTGCTGAGGGAATAGATGTGGAGGTGGGTATTGATACATGGATGGATTGTGATCGAACCTTGTTCCTTACGCATTGTCGAACGTTCAACAAGTTCTGTCAATGTAAAGTAGCAACGAGGCATATGATTGTCGGATAAACAACTTGAAGTAGGTTTGGTGGTACGCCCGAACAGGAATGAAGGTGATCGGTCACGGCGTAGTCCAACCGTCACACGAGCTTTAACCTCCTTGTGGGGAGCTGAATAATTGGGTTAGTACTAAAACAACAACTGAGACATCTTCGCACCGGTCACTAGTCAAACTTAGTAAATGATGCTATCTTGCAACTGCAATAGATATCGTTTAGTCTTGCTCAGAGGCTAAATTGAAACCGACTTTGACTAAGACGTGCCAATACTGTATTAGAAGGATGACCAGTACAAAGCGAACGGCAACAAAAACGGTTGATATATTCAGAAAGTGTGCCTTTGTCTACGGATCTTACGACATTGCTCATCAGGATTAGGTTCATTACTCACTGGCCCCGCACCCGAATACGTTCCAAAGGAGTGGCTCAAGTTGCTCAGGTAGGACGGACGCTTGGATTTTCCATATGTACCAGTCAGACACACTTCTGAAACGACATAAAAGCATGGCTGCAGTGAAACAGTCCCCCGTCCGACGTGTCTACATTCATGGGTACCATCTTGATAGCCATTGCAGCAGTATCTCTTGTTGCCTTGCTGTTCATTTGGACATCAAACCCAAAATCATCCAGTCTTCCGCTCCCTCCAGGTCCTCGCCGGATTCCTTTTCTCGGAAATGCTCTTGACATTGACATTACCCAGCCTTATGTCACATACACCCAATGGGGGCATCAATATGGTCTGTCGGTGAATCTTATTCACTGCCCTCTGAAGTTGATCTGTCTGTCACGTAGGAGACCTGATCTATTCTCGACTTCTTGGACAGGATTATATAATTGTGAACTCGGAGAAGGTGGCCAGAGCGCTGTCAGACTCACGACGCTCTGCAGTGTATGCCGATCGTCCGAAGTTAACAATCTATAAGCTGTGAGTTCATTTTTATACCACTCGATATGAATGCGCAACGATTCTCTGCTATAGTCTCGGCATCGAATCTACCACCGGAGTCCTCACCTATGGAGATACCCTCAGAGTGCACAGGAAGTTGTTACACCAAACTCTGCGACCTGATGCCATCATCAAATATCAACCAGTCTACATGAACAAAGCGATCTCGCTGGTGCAGAACCTTCTTCAGGATGGAGCCGCATCAAAACTAGGGACAATTCTACAGGGGTAAGGTGCTTACATATCAACGTGCGGGCCTTGCATGATTTTCTTCACTGCAGTTACGCGGCAACAACCGTTCTGTCACTCACATATGGCCACGATATCAAATCAGAGGAGCATCCTGTAGTCAAACTGGTACAGAGACTAACCAATATCATAGCGGAGGAAGGTACAGCTGAAAGGGCAGCTCTCTTAGAAACCTTTCCTTTCGGTAAGCTTTACTCTCCTTCATGCACTCAACGCATTGCTTTGAATATCAGAATAGTCAAATATCTTCCTTCTTGGCTTCCTGGCCTTGGCTTCCTAGACCGTGTTGCCATCGGCAGAGAGCTGGCCAAGGATGTATGGGAGCAGCCCTTTGAATTCACGAAGAGTGAAGTTGTGAGTTACTGAAAGGATATTGACTAAGTGGCTTGCTTCATCTCAATCCTTTTAAGGCTGCCGGCACCGCGCCACAGTCGATGGTGGCTGATTTTCTGACCAGTCATGAAGAGGACGAGGACAGTGAGCTTTATCAGGAACTCGAAGCCGCGATGAAGGCTGCCGCTGCGGGCGTTTACATTGGTAGCTATTTGATGCCGTCTTATTGCTGCACGCTAACTGGCCGCAATTCCCCAGCTGGAGCTGAAACAGTGAGACATGATAATAATCGAAACTAAAGCCATAACAATCACTTTCTCCTAGTCTTCCTCGACGTTGCACACTTTTATTCTCGCTATGATCCTCTTTCCAGAAGTTCAAGAGAAGGCTCGGGCAGAAATTGACGCAGTCATAGGCAAGGATAGACTACCCACCTTCAGCGATCGGGGCTCCTTGCCTTACGTTGAAGCAATTATCTGTGAAACAATGCGATGGCACCCGGCAAACCCCTTAGGTCAGACCAGTACTGCCACCACTAGCGCCTTCTCATGCCTTCTTGCCAGGTCTCCCTCATGCTACAACCATGGATGATGTGTACGAGGGTTTCCACATACCAAAAGGTACAACCGATGTGCATCTCTACTCTCCAAGGTTTCTAACCAGTGCAATAGGAGCAATCATAATCTTCAACGCATGGTAAGCTGGAACCAAATTCTATTATTATCTCTGAACCATTTATTTGAAGGGCGATGTTACACGACTGTGTCAACCCTGACCACTTCGACCCAGGACGGCACCTCCTTCCAACAGGCGAGCTCTCACCTACCGCAAGGATCTCAGGCAGTCCTATCTTTGGGTTCGGAAGAAGGCACGTGCGCCAGCCATGTGATTTATTCCTCGCTCAACATCCTACAGAGTCTGCCCTGGACGGTTTTTCGTGGAGGATATGCTGTGGGCAGCTTTCGTCCAGATCTTAGCAACGCTGCGTTTTTCCAAGGCCACAGATGCAGACGGCCAACTCATCGACATCAATCCAGTGTTTACTAATGGTGTTACGTCGTAAGTTCCTTGATTCGATGCTTGCATTACATTGATATGATGATTTGACTTTGATTTTGCAGTCAACCAGCACCATTTCAGTTTTCAATTACTGCCACGGATAGAGCACGGTTGATCAAAAATTGAGAGCGCCCGCTATTTTGTTTTTTTTTTTTTTTTTTTTTTTTTTTTTTTTTTTTTTTTTTTTTTGTTTTTTTTTTTTGTTTG